>JAKSZT010054497.1:1377509-1487280 GCA_026826555.1 Tolypeutes matacus | reverse complement strand
TTTTTTTCTTTTAGTGTTTTGACTATGTCATACCACTGTCTTCTTGCCTCCATGGTTTCAGCTGAGAAATCAGCACTTAATCTTATTGTGCTTCCCTTGTATGTGATGGTTCTCTTTTCTCTTGCTGCCTTGAGTATTTTCTCTTTGTCTTGAGCATTGGACAGTTTGACAAGTATATGTCTTGGAGTTGGCCTGTTGGGATTTATACTATTTGGGGTGCGCTGTGCTTCCTGGATCTGCACATCCATCTCTCTCAATAGGGTTGGGAAGTTTTCAGCCATAACTTCCTTCAACACTCCTTCTGTTCCCTTTCCCTTCTCTTCTCCTTCTGGGATGCCCATAATGCATATGTTTGTGCGTCTTGCATTATCGGTTAATTCCCTGAGACCATACTGGATTTTTTCTATCTTTTTGTCTATCTTTTCTACAATCTCTTTGATTTCAACTGTATTGTCTTCCATATCACTAATTCTTTCCTCTGCCTGTTCAATTCTGCTGCCATGTGAGTCCAGCGTCTTTTTCATTTCTTGACTTGTGTCTTTGTTCGCCATCATATCCATTACCTTTTTAGGTGTGTTAGCTATTTCTTCAGTATGTTCTCCCAGTGTCTTCTTTATATCCTTAATCTCTTCCTTCAGTTCTTTAAGTTGGTCCATGATATTTGTTTGGATAGCTTTGATTAGTTGTTCGATGTACTGCATTGCTTCCTGGTTTTTATTTTGTGCACTGGACTGGTCCATGTTTTCCAGTTTTTCAGAGTCATTTGTATTTTTCTGTTGCCCTCTGGTCATCATATTATCTTGATGGGTTTGTTCAGTTGATTAGCTTTTCTCTATGCTCTAGAATTTTATTTAGCTGTTGGTTCTGCGTGTGAGTTAAGTTTTCTCTTTGGCAGTTTTCTTCTTATTTTATTTCCTTACTTCTTTCTATGTTCCCTTGAAGGCAAAAGGTTAGGGCCAGAGGAATCAAAAGATGTAAGGAAGGCAGAAGGATAATAGAAATGTTGATAAAAGTTAGAAGAGGGCAAAGTGAGACTTAATGAGATGAATATTTAACTTGTGTAGGCAGTGTAGAGTACTAGGGAAAAATATGGAGTTCCTATAATGGACTGGGAAAACAAATGGAGGAATATATATATATAGTGATTTAGAAGGCTAGAATTATGAGGAGGTAGAGAAATAGTAGAGAAAGATCTGAAAGGAAAAAGTTAATACTAATACAAAAAAAAAAAAAGAAAAAAGAAGAAGGAAACAAAATAGATGGGATATAAATTGACACCCTTAAGTTGTGGGCCTATGAAAAAACGTTGTCTCTAAGAGCCACAACAGAAAACATATGACTAGGTTTTAAAAAAGCTAAATGCCCTTTACAAGATACACATCTAAAGCATGCGGAACAAGAGGGAGTGAAAGTCAAAGAATGGGGAAAGATATATTAGGCAAATACCAACCAAACCCCCCAAAAAGTGTAGCTGCATTGATATCAGACAAAATCGAACTGAGGACAAAAAGCATTCATAGAACTAAAGAAGGTTGTCACTATGTAATGATAAATTCAAGTCACCAGAAGAATATCGCAATTCTAAACTTGAATATGCCTAATAATCGTTTCAAAATATATAAGGCAAAATTTATAGAACTGCAAGGAGAAATTGACAAATTCATCATAATGGGAATATTATACACTTTTCTCTCAGTATTTTTATATAAATATCAAATCTATTTAAAAATTCAATAAGGATAGATTTGAACAGCATGATTACCAAGCTTAAACTAATGGAATATATAATACACTATACCCAATTATTACTGAATTCTTAGCAATCCCACACTGCATTTTTATGAAAGTTGACTACATACCAAGACATAAAGATGTCTGAAAAAATTTTTAAAAAATCTATGTCATCAGATGACATTCTCTGACCACAATGAAGATAAATTAGAAAAACTCATCATCTTTGGAAGTTTGAAAATGCACTTCTGAACAACTCAATGAAGAAATAACTGAAATGGAAAAACACTTGAAACTGAGTGATAATGAAAATACTATCTATGAGCCTGCTGTAGAACAACCAGCAAGATGGCTGCAGAGTAAGGAGCTCCTAGAGTCAGCTCGTGCTACAGGGCAGTTAGTAATCACCCAGACCTATCTAAAGCACCTGTTTGGGAGCTTCAGGCGATCAGAAGACCATCCTGCAACATCCTTGAAAGAATGGAAAGAGGAGACTGTCCATCTGCAGAGAAAATTCGTAAGTAGAGCACTCCACTCTGCGGAGGCCAGTGCCCATCCTCAGGACTATTCCGTGGCTGCAATTGGAAGCTCCATGTCCCAAAAACAGGTGAGGAAGAGACGGTTGGGCACCAACTTCAGCTACTGATTAGTAAATTTGGTGGGCTTAAGTATAATCCTAAGAATAGCTAAAATTTGAACCTGTCTAAGTCAAGAGGTCAATAGCCGCGATACATCACATACAAGAGATACTTGATAAGATTAAGTGCTGCTTTGTCATCAGAAACCAGGTAGTCAAGAAGGCATTGGTATGATATATTTAAGATACTTCAAGAGTAAAACTGCCAGCCAAGAATTTTATATCCAGCAGGATTGTCTTTCAAAAATGAGGGTGAATTTAGAATATTCACAGATAAATAGAAACTGAGAATGTGTAACAAAAAAGACCAGCTTTGCACTAAATAAAAAAGGAAAAGAAAAGACAGGAGAGAGAGGCTTGGAAGAGAGTCTAGCAATGAAGATTATATCAGTAAAAGTAACTCAAAGTGTCAAAAGAGTTGTGAAAATAAAATATGACAATAAAACCCAAAGGTTAAAATGGCTGAATTAAGAACTGCCTTTACAGGGGGTGGATGTGGCTCAAATGGTTGGGCATCCTTCTCCCATATGGAGGGACCTGGGTTCAATCCCCAGGACCTCCTGGTAAAAGAAAAGAAAAATATAGAAGGTGCGCAGGCGCACCGCTAGGTCCCGCACATAGGAGCGTCGTCAGGCCTGGCGAGTGGGTGAGCCCCCAGGTCCCCAGCTCAAGCACTTGAATAGATTTTAGAAAACACTAATAATGCGCAATCTGAGGAGGAAGTCAGGAAAAAAAATCCATTTACAATAGCGACTAAAAGAATCAAATATTTAGGAATAAACTTAACCAAGAATGTAAAGCACTTGTATTCAGAAAACTACAATGCATCGTTAAAAATAATTTTAAATACACCTAAATATTTGGAAAAACATTTCGTGCTTATGAATTGGAAGAATAAATATCATTAAGATGTCAATTCTACCCAAAATGATATACAGATTCAATGCAATTCTGATAAAAATTCCACCAGCATTTTTTAAACAAATGGAAAACACAATTATCAAATTTGTTTGGAAGGATAAGGGGTCCCAAATAACCAGAAATATCTTAAAAAGGAAAAGCAAAGTTGGAGGACTCTCACTTCCAGACTTTAAGTCATATCGCCTAGCTGCAGTGGTAAAAACAGCATAGTACTGTCATAAAGATAGACACATAGACCAATGGAACCGAATTGATGATTCAGAAACAGACCTTCACATCTATGGTCAAGTGATTTTTGACAAGCCTGTCAAACCCACCCAGCTCCAGCAGAACAGTCTATTCAACAAATGATGCTGGGAGAACTGGATATCCATAGCCAAAAGAAAGAAAGAGGACCCCCTATCTCACACCTTGTACAAAAATTAACTCAAAATGCATAAAAAACCTAAATATAAAAACAAGAACCATAAAGTTTCTAGAAGAAAATGTAGGAAAACATCTTCAAGACCTGGTGGTAGGTGGTGGATTCTTAAAGGAGATAAGAGGAGGGCTGAGAAGGACTACTGATGCTTAATGTATGTACAAGTTTTAATTAACTTTACTGTAAAATGTGGAAATGTATAAGGTTGATGGTAACACATTATAGTGAGTAACAGCTGGTTTATAAATGGGAATGTGGCTGGAAAGGGTAGTCTAGGGATGTAAATGTCAGTTGAAAGAAAGCTAGAGAATAATCTATGGACTGAGTAACACAGTGAGCCCAGAGGTGGATGAGAATTGTGGTTGATGGTACAGATGCAGGAATGTCCTTTGTGAGCTAGAGCAGATGTATATCACTATTGCAGAGTGGTGGAAATGTGGAAAAGCATGGGATAAACACAAATGGAGTGACGTATGTACTGTGGTTAACAGCAATACAGTAATATTCATTCATCTATGCCAAAGATATACTGTGTTAATAATGGGGGAGTATGGAAAAAGTGTGCCAAATATACGCTATGGACCATGGTTAGTGTTAACAGTCTGATGTTATTATCTCATGATCTGTAACAAATGTTCCACTGTGGTGTGGTGTGTTGTTAGAGGGGTATTGTATGGGAATACACATGTGCATGATTGTTTTGTAAGTTCACAGCTTCTGTAATAAAAATATATTTTAAAAAATAGTAATAGGGTGGGTTGGGGGAAAATACATGAAATGTAAGTTATGGACTATAGTTAGTAGTAAGATTTTGACGATATTCTTCATAATTTGTAACAAATGTCTTACAATAATGCAAGGTGTTGGTGATGGGTTAATGTATGGGACCCCTATATGATGTTATGCATGTTTATTTTGTAAGTTCACAACTTTTACTATACACTTATTGTTTATGTATGTTCATGTATGAATAATATAAAAAATAATTATAGTGTGGGTTGGGAGGAAATACACCCAATGTAAGATAATAAATAAGTAAATAAATATTTTTTTTAAAAGTACCTGCTGTAATGGGAAGGTGGAAGGATAAAAATGGTTTTAATGAGATAGACCAGCTCTCCCCTCCTTCCCACAGAACTTGTGGGGCCAAATACAAGATTATTTTGGGAAGTAAAAAAAAAAAATACTATCTATGCATCAAAACTCATGGTTTGCAACTAAATATTATGGAAAATTTATAGCCTTAAATGCTTATATTAAAGAAGAAAGGCTTTAAATTATTTCAATTAGTATACAAATTAAGAATTTAGAGACAGAACAACAAAATAAATTAAGAAAATAGAAAGCAAATAATAAAAATAGGAGCAGAAATGAATGAACTGGAAAATCTGATCATTCTCACTACCACCATTGCTACCCTTGTGGTCCAAGCCACCATCACATTACTTGTCTTTAGACTGCTATACAGGTCTGACACCTGGGAAAGGAGAGAGCAAAGTAAAGGGGATTAGGATCGAAGAACTTCAGATTGATGTGCAACTCTGGAAAAATCTCGGCCAGCCAAATGGGGAGTTCTGGTTCAAAGATTGCCCCTAGAGGAGTCCTGCGCTGATTAGAAATGGAAAACCTTTGTGCTACCACCATGATCAGTCATTGGCTGAGAGCTGCCTAGGAAGGGCATCACCCCAGCTCAAAAGCTGAGCAGATCCTGAAGGAACCCACAGTGGGAGGCTGTCAGATTAACTTCACTCCTTGAGGCAAGTACTCTCTTGAAGGGAGAGCTGAATGGCAAATCTTCATGTCTGCCACAGTATCCATTTTTCTTTGATGTTATCACGATAAGAGTCAGGACATGTAGTAAAAGCGTTGATAAAGTACAGCCCCACAGGCCAAATCCAGCCTGCTGCCTGTTGGAATCTTATGAAGTTGTACTTTAGGAGGAATAAGACATGTGTACAAATACTTATGATGCTAGGCTGAAATAATTTCTATTCCTTTTCCTACATGTAGGCACTTTGGATGTACAGAAGAAGGAGGAATTTAAGGAGGGGAGTGGTATGTTCTGACTTAAGCTTTCAAAGGTTTATTCTGGCTGCTCTGTGGAGAATGGATTGTACAGGAAGACAAAGATTAAAAACAGGGAGATATGTAAGGAAACAATTGCTACACCCTAGGCAAGAAATGATGGTAATTTGGACTAGGATGATAGTGGTGGAAATGGAAAAATGACATTTTCTGAGATGAGGAAAACAGGGAGAGGAATTGGATAGTGTGAGAATCAAGAATTTTGATTTGTCCATGTTAAATTTGGGTGACTTTGAGCTATTCATGTGGAAATATCAAGTAGATCTTTAGATATGTGAGACTGAAGTTCAGAAATGTTCTGGTTGAAGATGTAAATTTGGGAGATATTAGCATGTAGGTAGTATTTCAAGCTAAGACTGGATGGGATCATGTAGGGAGAGAATATAGATAGAGAAGTGTTTCTTATGACCAAGAGTTGGGAGAGGAGAAGTCAGCAAAGGATTTAATATGAAGATAGAAACAGGGAGTGGGTAACTGTGGAATGCTGCAGAAAATAAGATGAGGTAGGGAAATGGTCCATTGGATTTGGCAACATGGAAATCATTGGCGATCTCAAAAAATAAACTAAAATAAAATGCAGTTGTGGAATGTTGAGGGGCAGAAACAAGAACTAAATGGATGTGAGAAAAAAATGAGAAGTAAGGAAATGAAGATATCCTGTGTAGCGGCAACTCTTGAGGCACTTTAATGTGAAGGGGAACAGAGAAATGGGGGTGAGAGTTAGAAAGGGATGTGGAGTCAAGGGAAAAATTAGAGCCTGTTTGAAGGCTTTTTTGTTTTCTTTTTATTTTAATTTTCTTTTTTATTTATTTTGTTTTAATTTTTGTTTGTTTGTTTGTTTGAAGGCTTTTAAGCAGGATGGTGACCCCACTAGTGCTTTAGGAAGACTGATTATCTTATCTTCTTGGACCCAGATTCATCTGATTTTAAAGTTTGTGCTTCTATCTTCTACAGTGGCTGGTTACTTATGTTGTCTTATTTAATCTTTACTGCATCTCTATGACCTACATATTAGTATCATCCCGATTTTATAGACGAGGCAGCTTAGACTCAAGAGGTACAGTAATCTGTACAAGATCACATTCCCAGGAAGTGGCTGAGCTGTGTTTCAAATTCAGATTTCTCTAATTTTTAAAGCCCTTGTTCTTACCATTATATCACAGTGCCTCGTCCTACATTTTAATTGCCCTTCTCTTCCTGTCAGAGCAGAGCACAGTGTTTTCATTTCAGGCTTTGCTGCCCAGAAACCTCTTAATCTTACATTATTTTGCCTCTTGAGGTAGCATCTTTTCCCAGTAAGTTTACAAATTGGACTTTAATAGTGGTTAATAGAGCTCTGGATCAGGCCTGGATTTGTATTTGGGCTAATTATGTAACCTCCTCTCTGAACCTCTGTTTCTTTTATCTGTTAAATGGAGCTAATAATGGCACCTACCTCATAAGGTTGTTGTATGGATTACTGCCTTACAATAGAATTGTTGTATTAGTATTGTTGATGATGTTGCTTAACTTCCTGTTTTATAGAAGGGAAAAGCAAAGCATGAGAGGGGTAAGACAGCTATCTATCTGTTTTAGGTCACGTTCTCCACAAGGGCTTACTGAAGGGCAAGTGTACTTGAGGAACATGACTGGATTTTACTCTAGTCTATTCTTTTAGAATAAACTCTGCTAAACATTCTTTTCATCATTTCTTCCTATTCAACAACCAAATGATTTTTCTCACTGCCTTTTGGATCATGGATCTCTTCATCCCAGCATCTGTGGCCTTTCATTCTCCCTGTTCTTTCTTGTTCCCTCCATACCTTCCCATCTATCTAATGACAGCGCTCATTACTCCCTAACCTGACCTCTGGTCTATGAACTGTCTGTTCCCCTCCTGCTCCCTCCTCACTTAGGTTGTTGACTTTTCTACTCTCCTTACCTGGAAAGCAGTTTCCCCTTCTGATCCATGGCCATGTCCTTTAAGACCTGCCTGAAGATTTCTGTCTTCCAAGTACTCATTTATTTGGCAAATACTCCCTGGGGATATAGCATTGAGCAAGACAGATAAGACCTACCTTCTTTCCAGCTTACAATCTAGGAGAGATAGACATAGAGATGATAGAGAGAGGGAGAGAGAGAGAAGGAAAAGGAGAGAGAGAGAGAGAGAGAGAGAAAGAGAGAAGCAAATAGGATTATTTCAGGTTTTCAAAAGCCCTATGAAAAAGAGAAAATCACGAAGTATTAAGGAGAGTGATTGGTGAATGTGTCACTTAAGACTGGTGAAGACTTCTCTGAGGGGGGACTTTGTCTTGAAAGACAAGATTAGGAGGCAGCCATGCATTCCTGGCAAAGAGACCCACTAGGGCAAAGAGCATGAAGCACAGCATTGCATACAAAATAGACCTTTGCAGGTTCCTGTTGAACACACGAGGATGGCTGCCTATTAATGTTGCTTTTCAAGTTAAAATGGTATTTCTCTTCCTTTAGGCAAAACAATTCGTGATTTAGAAACAAGATTCCTTCTCATGAGAACACTGTACTCGATCATGCTAGATTCAACTAAATCAGAGAAAAGAGGAGGGAGAACTGCTAAGGCCACCAAACAGATCTAGCTGGCCACCAGCAACATCCATTGGATTTGCTAACTGAACCTGTGGCCTTGCCAAGGTCCCGCTGGACTCCTAGAGGCAACAGTCTTATCCCCAGAGCACTTTATAGGGGCACCCACTTCCTAGGAACTTGATGCTGTCTAAGCAAGGGATGCTATCCAGCAGCACCCAGTGACATTCCTTAAGAGGATTGTTTCCAGGGAGCAATAAAGAGAAATGCATTCCTTTATGGGTCTGTTGCCAACAAGATGTATTAGCAGGGCTGTTTCAATTCTCCTTTATCACATCTCTCTCTGCCCCCATCTCTTAGTAGATCCCTTTCCTTCCCACCAGTCTGTCATAGGACTGAAATTCTATTTTAAGTTTTTCCTGCATTTATTTTGCCCTTCCTAGGACTAAAAGCTTTTAAACAGGGATTTAAAGAAACAAATCTTAATGTTTCTCTGAATCCCTGTTTAAAAGCTTATAGTCCTAGGAAGGGCAACATACCATTCCATTATTTCCTCTTAACATAGTATAACCTGATTAGTCAAATTATTCTTTGATTATACAATCTGGATATGGGACCAGACTTCCCACTAAACTTTGGAATGTAGAATCAGAACAACCAGCAACACTTCTACTACCACCTAGACTCTGCCCTTCATAGTTGAAGGGGAACAGCACAGTAATGAGTAAAAAACAATGAGATGAACAAAGTTTTTCTTTGGCACTACCACCCTCTTTTTCTATAGACTACTTCATGTTCTCATGCAGACTTGCAATTAAGAATCACTTGAGAAAATCAATAGTAATAATAATATCTCCAGACTTCATGCCTAGAGATTCTGATCCAGTAGGTCTAGGGTGGGACCTCAGAATCTGCATTTTTTTAAACACCCTCTTCCAAGTGAATCTGATATTTGTCTTCCTCCACTCACACTGAGAATCCCAGAGTTAAGATCATATAGATAACTGGGTACTCTGAGACTGAGGTTTCACACCCGAGTTTGTGAATTTGAGCTGAGGTTGCTGCAGGGGATGGAAGCTGAATAAGTCATGTACAACAAAGTACACCAAACGGAGCTCTCATTGGTCAGAGCAATGATTTCTAATGGCTTATCAGCTCTGTTTGAGGAAGAGCCTGGGAAGTCATATCAGGGAAGGGGACTGGGAGGAATGTGAAACAACCAGACAACTGCAGATATGCAGAAGGGGGGATATGTGGGAAGGATGGATGTTTATCAGTCCCAGAAGGGCTTTTTCTGCCTAGAGATAAAGGAGCATAAGCAACTAACTGAGCAGGTGTAGCTTTTAAAGTGTTATAAAACAGAAAAGACTAGAGGGATTCTAGGGTATGGGGTGTGGGTTTATGGATGGCTCTGAGAAGGGGCAGAACTAAAGTATGAACCCATGACCCTCTGATTGCAAAGCACGTGCTTTGAACTTTAAACAGTAAATTATGTCTTTGCTCAAACTGTTGCTTTATTCTGCTGTCTCTGCCTGAAGAAATCCTGCCCCATCTCTCAAGGACTGTCTCAAATGCAGCCTCCATGGATGTTCTCTGGATCCTTCAGTAACTACAAAGATGATACTAATGATGATGGCTACTGTTTCTTGTACACTAAACTACATGCAAAGCACCCTACTCACATCTCTCTCATTTAATCATCGCTGCAACTCTATGAGGTAGGTACTATTATTGCCCCCATTTTACAGGGGTTAAAAAACTAGTCAAGAGAAAACAGTTAAAAGTTATAGAGCTGGGATTTGAATGCTGGCAGCAAGACTCTAGAATTTCAGTGCCCAGTATAGTAGCCACTAACCACATGGGACTACTGAGCACCTTAAATGGGGCTAGTCTGAAATAAGATGTGCTGTAAATATAAAATACATATCTGTTTCAAAGACTTAGTATGAAATAAGAATGTGAAATATCTCATTAATAATATTTTTATATTGATTACATGTTGAAATGATAATTTTTTGTTATGAGTTAAATATAGGATTATAATTAATTTTATCTGTCCTTTTAATTTTTAATATGGCTACTAGAAAATTTAAAATTCCATATGTGGCTCACATGATATTTCCATTGCACAGCTCTGTTCCAGAGCCTGCATGCTAAACCATGACTTTTTGCTTGAATCAGAAATTAAGCAGATGGTTCCCAACGTCAAGAAGATTACAGTTTGAGCAGGAAGGATATAAACATCAAACATTTCTTTCTAAAATTGTATTATGATTAAACGCCATGAAAGAGGAAAGAGAAAAATTTCTACTGTGTTATGTGGCAGGGGTAACATTTAAGCTGATTCTTAAAAAGATTAATAGTGAAGGTGAAGATAAGGGAAAACATAGGGTACTTTGGAAATAGGCTAGTAGTCCAGTCTGGGGAATATGATACAGCAAGGGGAGTAGAAGAAGATTAGACTGGAAAAATGAGGTCCAATTCCTAGCAGGCCTTGAAAACCAGGTCATGGAGTTTGGGGCTTTATGCTGTCCTTTAAAGGAAGCTTTTGGCAGGATTTAAGCAGGGAGTGTCATAAGATAACTCGGCTTTAGGAATGTTAGTCTTCTAGCTGTATGGATGGTGGCAGGGGAGCTGGGGTTGGAGACAGAGAAACTGCTGTCAAGGAAGAGTTAGGAAGCTGTGGCAATAATTCAGAGAAGAGGCAGTGAGCTCCTGAATTTGAATGTTAGCAGTAGGAATTTGGACGGCATGGGAAAATTTGGAAAATACTTGCAGAAATAGATTCGCTAGATTTGGCAGTGGGTTGGGCCACGTTCCAGAAGATGAGTCAAATATGATGCAATAAATGAAAACAGTGGGGTTTCCTCAGATTTGGGTACTGACAAGTCAAGTCAGGAGAGTCAAGTGTTCCCAGGTTCTAGGCATAGCATGATTTCAATAGCTAGCCTTAGAGTCCATGTGAATCCAGAGGTAAGTGGAGGCTAGAGGGAGGGGGGGAGAAAGGGAGGAAAGGAATGGTTGAATCTCTAGGAGCTTGTGAAATCACTTTCTTCTTTGGCCTTGATTTTCCCATCTGAAAAGGCAGGGATTGAACTGGATAATCTTATTTAAGTGTCCTTCCAAGGCTATGACCTATGTTGTTAGTAGAGGATGTCAAGAAAGCATCATAAAGTTACCTTCTGAAGTTATGTACCAGTGCTATTTTGTTCTCAAGATTTGTTTCTTTCTATTAGCTGCTTTTTTTTTTTTCATTGAGCTTGTGATCAAATTTCTCCAAAGAAAGTTTTCTGTGGCAAAAGATACTAAGTTTGCTGAAAGGGGGGAAAGAAAGGACCTGTGAAATATTTAAAGATCAGTGAAATATTTTGCTGCCTAATAAGTTACAATGACAAAGATGCAAAGAAAAAAAATATATAACCACTAGGAGTTATCAAACAAAAGGGATTAGCATCAGCTAAAAGCTTTCAGGCCTCTTCTTCTTATTGATTCTAAAGAGAATAAATCTGCAAATGATAATAGTGCTCAATTTAAATTACTTATAGCAAGTCCAGCTTTTCAGGGCCTGTGAGACATCATGCTGCTCTTTCTTCTCTACTTTGCATGTACAAAGCAAAGTAATGTGGACAAAAACAGTTATAATTTAGGCCAGTTTACCAATGCATCTTTTCACTGCATACAATTGTTTTAGACTTGAATGGTTTTAACTACACAATGAGATAAATGTTTTATATATATATTGCCCTGCTGAAAAAAATGGAGATGATCCTAACAGCAGGCACAGCTCTGTCAGATTCCTTCAGAGGCTGAGAAGAGACTGTCCAGGTCAAGAAGGTGGATAAGCAGAAGCAAATATGATGTCAGCAGAGGGGTCCACAAAATGCTCCTTTTGGGAATTTCACAGCCTTGATACAGAGCTAGTCTTTCTCAAAATTCTCAGGTGGGCAGACAGAGAACAGGGAGGAAGGCTAGAATAGAGTGGTGTCATGGGGGGCAAGGGCAGGGAAAGTTTCAAGAATAGTGTGTCATTGTGACCTATAATATTGTGAACAGATGACCCTGCAACTTGAGCACTAGGAGACATTTAGTATTGCCATCCAATGGCCTTACAACAAAATTAGGTTAACACGTTCATTATGTCTTAGAGCCCTTACTACAGTATTTCTCAGAAAGGGTCTGGGAACAACTGGCATCAGTAACAGGGGTCGGGGGTTGCTTTTTTTTTTTTTTTTTTTTTAAAGATTTTTATTTATTTATTCATTTATAATGCTTGTGCTTGCTGGGTCAGCTAAACACGCCGTGCGGGCGGGCCTGCCCTCACCAGGAGGCCCCGGGGACCGAACCGGGGCTTCCCATATGGTAAACGGGAGCCCTACTGATTGAGCCACAGCCGCTTTCCGGGGGTTGCTTTTTAAAACCATGGATTCCCTGATTTCAAGGCTCCACTTCAGACCTACTGTATCAGAATCTCTTGGGTTTGGGGTCTAAGAATGTGCATTTTGATAAGCCCCCTGGTGATTTGAATTCATACCAAAGTTTGAGAACTACTGCCACACTAGAGCAGAAATCCTTGAGGTAAATATCATATCATGTAAGGGCTTGGAACAGTGATGTTAGAATTATTGAAGAGCAAGTAATTCTAATAAATGATGGGCTTTTGCATTACTTGTCCAAAGCCACATTTTTGGTTTTATTTTCCTCCTTTGTTAGTTCTGCAATATCTATGAACAGGAACTGAGTCATAGACTGTGAAAACTGGACATAGCAGAGAATAATGCCTCCTTCACAGAGAAGATTAAGACTACAGCTTCAACTCCCTTAACTTCTTCCTTGCCTTGTTCCTGTTCTTAAGGGGAAAGAATTCAGTCTTTTGCCATTAAGTAACATGTTAATTGTAGATTTTTTATAGTTATCCTTTAACAGGTTAAGGAAGTTCTTTTTTTTTTTTTTTTCATCAGGAATGGAGTTTGGATTTTGTCAAGTGCTTTTTCTGCATGTATTGAAATTATCAAATATTTTTTGTTTTTTAGTCTGTTAATATGGTGAGTTGCATCGATTGATTTTCAAATGCTTAAACTTTATGCTCCTGCAACTCATGGAAGATTCCAAAAGTTTGCACCAAATATTCTCAGCCAGAGGTAATGGCCTTACCATAGTTCTAACTTATTTGTTGAGATCATCTCAAAAGTTAGAGATTTGTTTGTTTTGTTGTTTTTGCTTCTTTTTTGTAAAGAGTAGCATTCCCTGTATTAATGGAGAGAAAAACTAATATGATTTGGGGAAGTATAAAAACATAAAATGCTTTGGGGAACTGTTTGTTATATATCTTGTAATACATGTCTATTGTTCTGTTTTGTAAATTCTATTTAAAGAGTGATATTATCATGCTCCATTTTCTGTTAGACAACTTTGTCTGTGATACAGTAGAAAGGTGATCTTAGGACCAAAAGAAATGATCTCTTAGTAAATTACTCCTAACTCCATTACTGAATTGTAAATGCCGTGCCCATTTACCATCTGAATATCTAGGGAGATAACATTGCAATTTATTTATTTGCCTTATCATCTTGTGCTTGTAGGTGACATCCAGTCTTTCTTAGCAAAGGAGGTGACAAAGTGATAGACATACCAGACTGGCTGCTCTTGGAAAGTTTACTTTGATTGTGTAGCAAGTTGGTCCTGCTATACAATAGCTGATGTCCATTTGCTCATCGGTTTTTAAAGGCTCTTCTTCATGGTTGATTGGGCCTTAATTTTAGGCTGAGTAAAGCCATCAGTGGAGAGGTTATTACATCAACCTGTCCCACTGAAAGAGAATCCATTGGTGAGTTTATTTATTTTTTTAATTAATTGATTTGCTTTTCTTATTGTGTTCCATCCTTCTCCTCCGGTCTCCTGCTTACTCAATGCATGCACCAAGGGAAGGATATTTGGCAATGATTTGCTGTAAATACCCAGCATTATCTGACTATGAAAATCAGTCATTTGTATTTTTCTTGATTGGTGATAACATCCCAGAACACTGAGTGATAAAAAGCAAAGGATAAAGTTACATTTTTCTCATTCAGGAATTAATTTTTCTTTTTTGGGGGAAGAGATGGTAAGTCATAAGGGTGGGTGGGAAGAAGGAAGACATAGTTAAATACTACTACTAATAAGATGATAAGAAGTAGATTACTATTGTATATTCCGATGACTAAAAGTCTCTAGTGTAGAAAAAAATTTTATTTTTCAGGAACCTCTTAAAAGGAAACATTAGCAATATAGTAATAACTGTGGGATGAGATGATTCCAAAAGTAGCCAAGGAATTGTCAGAGATGCCCTTAAAGATGGAAGGCATGTACTTGTTTTACTTTGGGTGTGTGAGTATATAGGAGGTAAAAAACTGACATCAGCAGTTCTGCACAGATATTGTCATATTGTCATCTGTGATTAGTAATGTTCTTCCCTCCAACATCATTCAGGTATTCCCGTGTAGCAGCCAAACACAAAAATTTCAGTGGGACATACAATAAGCATTTATTTCTTATATGTCAGTTAGGGGTTGTCTGATCTAGACAGCTTGCTTGGGTGGCTCTGCTTCAAGTTGTGGGTCTGACTGGGTTTGACTCTTGGCTGCAGGTTGGTGCTGGCTTTCTCTGGGTGCATTCACTCTGAGGCTTAGGCTGAAGGTGCAGTGTCTGGCCATGGCAGAGGCATAAGAGATAAGGAGACAAAAGATCTGAGTACACATTTTTCCAAAGAAGATATAAAAATGGCCATCAAGCACATAAAAAGTTGTTTAACATCATTAGCCATCAAAGAAATGCAAATCAAAACCACAATGAGATATCTAAGATCAGGAATGAGACAAGAATAACCATTTTCACCACTGCTATTAAATGTTGTACTAATTCCCTGAACAATTAAGGAAGAAAAATAAATAAAAGAGTATACAATTTGGAGAGAAATTTAAAAAAATATATTTCAATTTGCAGATGACATGATCTTATATTGTAAAAACAAAACAAAACAAAAAAACCCAAGGTAATACTTAAGAAAACTACTAGAACTAATAAATTAATTCAGCAAAGTGGCAAGGCACAAAACCAACTCACCAAAAACAATTGTGTTCCTGTATACTAGCAATGAACAATCCAAAGAGGGAAATAAGAAAACAATTATATTTACAACAAAATCTAAAAGAATAAAATGTCTAAGAATAGATTTAACTAAGGACAAAAAGATTTGTGTACCAAAAACTACAAAATGCTGTTGAAAGAAATTAAAGAAGACCTAAACAAATGGCAAGACATCCCATGATCATGAATTGGAAGAGCTAAGTTTGTTAACATGTCAATATTACCCAAAACAATATACAAATTCAATGCAATCCCTATTGAAATTTCAGTACCCTTTTTGCAGAACTGGAAAAACTGATCCTCAAATTTATACGGGGAAAGCAGATGTGGCTCAAGCAATTGGGCTCCTGTCTACCATATAGGAGGTCCAGGGTTCAATTCCTGGGGCTTCCTGGTGAAAAGCAAGCTGGCCTGCACAGCAAGCTGGCCCGAGTGGAGAGCTGGCCCACACGGGAGTGCTGGTCTACACAGGAGTGCTGGCCCGTGCAGATAGCTGGTGCAGCAAGATGACACAACAAAAAGAGACACAGAAGAGAGACACTAAGAGATGCAGCAGATCAGGGAGCTGAGGTGGCACAAGAGATTGACTGCCTCTCTCCCATTCTGGAAGGTCCCGGGATCAGTTCCCGGTGCTGCCTAAAGAGAAGACAAGCAAACACAAGAACACACAGAGAGCAGACAGCGAGCACAAAACAATAAGGGGCCTGGGCAGGGAGAAATAAATAAATAAATAAATCGTTAAAAAATATATATACAGAATTGCAAGGGCATCAAATCGCCAAAACAATTTTGAAAAACAAAAACAAGGTTAGAGTACTCACACTTTCCAATTTCAAATTGTATTACAAAGTGACAGTAATCATAACAATATGGTACTGGCACCAAGATAGATGAATAAATAAGAGAAACAAAGATGAAAGTCCAGAAATAGACCCACACACTATTTAGTTTCCTAGGCTGCTTTAAAAAATTCCATGAAATTGTTCAGCTTAAGCAATGGGAATTTACTTGCTTATCCTAGAGTCTGGGAAAATGTCCAAATCAAAGCATCATCAAGGCAATGCTTTCCTCCTGAGGACCAGCTGCCAGCAATCCTTGACTCCCCTCCCACATGGCAAGGCACATGGTGGTGTCTGCTGGTCTTTCCCTTCTCTCTCAGGTTTCATTGCCTCCAGTGAGACAACATTTCTGATGATGCATTGATTTGGACATTTTCACAGCAACAAAACTGTAAGATTTTAATCTAAAAAATCCCCATTATAAAAGCCAACTCATTTCTGGTATATTGCTCCTCGCAGCTTTTAGCAAACTAAAACAGTATTGGAACAAAAAAAAGTTTAAATTAAAAAAAAATAAAAGCTCCCCTTGCAAGAAGGATCATGTTCTCAAGACACATTTTCCACTACAACACCAGCTTCCAAGAAATTAAAACAAGTGAAAGTTACCTGCTAAAAAATATTTAGGGGGAGTGGGTGTAGCTCAGTAGTTGTGTGCTTCTTTCACATATACGGGATCCCAGGTTCAATCTCTGGTACCTCCAAAATAGATATTTAGGACAACTCAGTTAACTACCATGTTGCTCACTGTATTAATTAAAAACGTGACTTCTACCTGATACTTAAAATAACGGATGTAAATACCCTTGCTGTTCAGTAAGCTATTTTAGATTCCAGGACAACCCAAACTCTTTGGTTGCAGTGAGATTTTGTTGAAAATGGAATTTTGCCTGAAATGTGTCATGATTGATATCTTTTTTTGAGCATCTATTTTTACCATATAAAATGTAAAACTTTGTTTTTTACATATTAAGCAATTGTCCAAACAGTAGGCATATATACATCTTACACTAGTTAATCTGTAATATTTCTACAATACTATGAAGAACCCCAGTGTTAAAGAAGAGATGATTCAGAAATAAAAGATATTCATGAACAAATCTGAGTTTGTCAATAATATGTTTCAAGTTTTTGAAATATGCATACCTTCTGATACCATAATATTATTTCTAGAAGTTTATCCTAATGAAATAGAGTTTGGCATAGAAACGAATGTATTAAGTTGAATAATATGAAATATGAAATTTGACTATTTTTTTTCCCTACAACAATGGCAAGTATATATGGTTCAATCTAATACAAAGACATTCATCATAGTGTTAATTATAATGTGGATAACTGGGACAACTGAAATGTCCAGCAACAGGGAATTGGTTAAATTATTGCAATTAATGCATTAGAATTCTATTAAGCCATTAAAATGATGATTGAAACATTATTATTGTCACAAAATGAGGGTGTTCATGATATTAAGCAAAAGGTAACATTACAAAATACAACATATATGATCTACTTCTTATGAAAAATTATATACATATATATTTTAATTAAAAGACTGGAATAATAGACACTGTATTAGTCTGCCAAAGGGCTGCCAATGCAAAGTACCAGAAATCTGTTGGGGATTATATTTGGTGTAAAAGCTCACAGATTTCAAGGCTGTGAAAAGTCCAACTCAAGACACCATAAGAGGTGCTTTTTCACAAAAGTCAGTTGCCAGGTGTTGAAGCAAGTTGGCGGACAATCTCTGCCTGGTCTCTTCTTTCCCTCTGGACTTCCTCTCTGTGGCCAGCTGCTCCGCTTTCTTCCCAATTTCAGCTGAAAGCTGGTATAGGGCTTGTCACTTAGGGCTTCCTATATCAGTCTCATCTATTCTGCTCTCTTCCCAATTTCAGCTGTAAGCTATCAGGCAAATGGCTCATCTCTCCCCGGGGCCTCAGCTGTTTGAGCCTTCATCTTTCTGCCACATGGCAGGATAAAAAATGACAGAGCTTTTTCTTCTTGTGTCTGTCTGTCCATGTGAGTCCATTTATATCAGACCCAGCAAGGGGGCGGGGACTCAACCTAAGTCATGCCTTACTGATGTAGTCAAATCCAAAGCCCTAAAGCAACCTTAACAGGTAATCTAATCAAAGCCCCCTCAACTGAATTTAATACAATCAAAGGGTATCATACCCAGAGGAATAGATTAGTTTACAAACATAATCTTTCTCTTTTGGGGATTCATAAATAATCTCAAACTGCCACACTTCACCCTCTGAATCCCAAAAGGCATTACAATATTCCAAAAAAAACTTAAATCATTTCAGTAGCAATGCTAAGTACAAAATCACATCAAAATCAGTTATAGGAATACAATTTGTCTTCGGTCAAACTTACCCTCTGGCTTTAGACCTGTGTAACTTATAAAACAAGCTATCTGTATCCATTATACAAATGAGGCACAGATATAGGATAAACATTTGCATTACCATAAGGAGAATTTGGGAGGGAAATATGTGTCATTGGTCCCCAACTGTTCCAAAAGCCTGCAGGGCATATACGCCAGTAGGTTTCAAAGTCTGAGAGTCATCCTTAAAACAATGGTTTCTTCTTTTCCTCAAGGTCTCCACCCTTCCCACAGGCTTGCCCAAGGCCATTTTCTTGGTTCCACCCCCATCAAGTATCTGGGTGGTGACCAAGCTCCAGACCTCAATCTCCAAGAACATTAAGGTGATGGCCACACTTTCCCCAATATCTGGGGTACAATCACAATGCCCTTAGTACAGAGAGTTGGCAGCAACATTCTCTCTAATCTCTGGCATACAGGCCCAACTCCCTAAGAGCAGTGGGTGGCGACCTGTGGGGAAAAGGCCCACCCTCATCAGAGAAGTGGGGTGGTGACCTAACTCTTCCCAACCACCGGAGAATGTGATCCACCCTCTCTGTAGCCTGAGGTGACCAAACTCCCCCTGAATAGCGGGCTGGAATATCCACCCTCTTCAAATACTGGGGCAAACTCAACCTCTCCATACACATCGGTGGGTTCCCTCTCTTGCCCGCCCAAGGAGATGTCTTAATTCCAGACCTCGGCTTCCATGGTTTACCTCTTAAAGCTGTTTGCCCTTAAATCTCTCCCATCCCTGTCCCTTTTAGTCCAGGCTGGCAGTGGTCACCTTCATACAGATCTCACAAAAAGTATTTGGTTTAGCAGGCAAGAGACAGGGGCTCAAGCTATCAGACAGTAAGACTTTCCACAAGTCCTTCCTGGATAGCTTCATTTTAAATCCTGGATACAAGTTCCAAGTTTAATTAATTCTTCACATGAGCCTCTATTCTTTGGGGGCTTGTTTTCTGGAAGCTTGGAATTTCCAAAATCAATTTCTAGTTTCTTTCAACAATTCAGCTCTCAGCCTATCTCTTTCTTCTCACATTTTCTATAACTTCAAAGAGGAACCAGACCACATTTTTCACATTTACTTTGGAAATCTCGTCAGCTAAATGTCCAAGCTCGTATTTTCCAGTTGCCTTCCATCTAACATCAGGAATCAATCTTACCAAGTTCTCTGCAGTGTCAAAACAAGGATTGCCTTTCCTCCAGTTTCCAATAATTATTTCATCATTTCCTTCTAAAGCCTCACTGGAAATAACTTTAGGGTCTATATTCCTATCAACTGTCTCTTCAAAGCAATCTAAGCCTTTTCTATCAAGCATCTCACAATTCCTCCAAAAAAATACCCCTTACCCATTTATAAAACTGTTCCAGCATTTTTGGTAATTGCTGCAGCACAACCCCACTCTCCTGGTACCAATTTCTCTTGGTTGCAGGGTTGTATGTGACTTTTACAGTTTATATTTGAGTTATCTGTATTTTCTAATTTTTGAAAATGAACACATAGAGTTTAATTTTCAGTTATATAAAAAATGGATTCTCTAAGAAAATGTCATGATTATCTGTGCAAGGAAAAACACAACCATTTTGGAATCTATTTGTTCAAACTCAGCATTAGAGTTATCTCTTTCACATCATGGGCATTATGGCCACAGTGCCCCATCCATCTGGAAAATCCACATAAAATTTTTTGGCCCTCCCTTAGTACCAGAGAAGAAGTCTGAATTTTTTTTTTATGGGGTGTTTACAGTACCTTATTGTAAAATTTGGGTTAAGTATTTGGTCATATTATACATTTATGAGTTACTAAACTTTTAAAGATATCTCTGCATTTTTAGCCTTTGTGTGTCATCTGCTGGCTTTCACGTTCTTTTTGCAAACTTTAACTTTTTACTTATTTTAACTTTAAAAAAGAAATTGTGCATATTTATGGTATTAAAAGAAAATATGTTGATATTATACAATATTATACATATATTTCATGCATTTCTGAGTTTTTAAACTTTTTCTGCGTCATCTGCTGGCTTTTGTGTGTCCTCTACAGCTTCCACAAAACTCTCCCCAAATTCCCATTTAATTTCTTTTGCATACCTACCATATATCGAAACTGTGATGGGAAAGTCATGATGTAAAAGGGATAACTGTACTTTAAAGTGTGATGCATAATGAAACATTTTGGATTTAGGAAAACTTGTTTTCAGCTTATAGTATTTACCTGTTAGGTGGTGCACATATAGATTTTTTTTCAGGTGTTCCTGGGCTACTTGTTTTGAGCATATGAAAATGTATTTGCCAATTTTACAACAACTTTCACATAGCATGAAGAATAGAAAGCAATTCACTCATGGTGTCTTCCAGTTTGGGAAATATAGCATATAGATAATTGACCAATAAATAACTTGTCTAATAATCACAAATATGTTACGAACACAGGCCCTCCACTTACACACCCATACAGTCACTCACACTTTTTTTTTTCTATATTTAAAGAGATCAACCCACTGAATTACAAGGGACTTTATATTTTTAAATTTAAATCAATTCATACTTTTGGGTCTGAACAGACAAGGTTTTTTTAAACTTGGATTTAAAATTGTGTTGGATAATGTTACATTAGGAAAACTCTTTTAAAGCATATTAATTTGCCTTTGACTTATACTTCAATATCAAAAGAGTAATATTTGCTAACTAATTTGGATGTAGATATTAATACATTTTTACTTGAATTTGATTTAAGAAGACCTGGAAAATCTATAATGGATTCATTATTATCACTAATGACATGAAACAAATTCTTTTTTTTTTTTTTTTTGATGTTTAATATATGTAGAATTTTTAATTGGCTTGACTGTAAAAGTGTGGAAATGGATAGAGTTGATGGTAATATATTATATTAAATGTCAGTATCTTTTTTTAATTAAAGAAGTTGTGAGCTTACAAAACAATCAGATATAAAATACTGGATTCCCTTACACCACCCTACCACCAACACATTGCATTGGGCTGAAACATCCATTAACATTTATGACTTGTTATATAATTGTACTATTTTGAACAGTATATACCTTTGTTACAATTGATGAAAATTTATTAAAATTGTTCCATTAATCATTCATTATTTACATCAGGTGTATTTTCCCATATACCACCCTATTATTACCACCTGGTTTAAGTATTGTATATATTTATTTATTTTATTTATTTATTTATTTATTTATTTATTTATTTATATATATATAAATATATTTTAAGAGGTGCTTAGATGTAAGTCCATTGAGGGTGGTGGGCCACACTTGTGGGAGAAACAAATTCTTAATCCTAGAGAAAAGTTTTATTTGTCAATGTAAACCAGAAAATTAATGAATTTGCTAATTCTCCTTTCCTATACAATCAGTATTTCTCACAGTATTGGTTTTAGGTATATGTGTGTGTGTCTATATGTGTGTATATATCTGTATGTTTCCATCCATCCATCTGTCTATCTATGCCTGTCTATCTATTTATCTATGCCTGTCTATCTATTTATCTATGCCTGCCTGTCTGTCTATCTATCTATCTATCTATCTATCTATCTATCTATCTATCTATCTATCTATGCCTGTCTGTATAAGTATGTGTGCATGTGTATATGTACGCATGTATATAAGTGTATGATTGTGGGTAGATATGTATTCATGCATGTGCATGTTTATACACATATGATTATGTTATTTATATGTGTGTGTATTGTATACATATGTATATTGGTCCAAAGCAGAAAATACTTTAGGGCCATTCAAAACCAACTGCAATATCAATATACTTGGAAAGGTAGTAATGCTGGTAATGCAAACATCAAGTTATTTCTTATTTTTGATAAGTAGAATAAATAAAACAGCAAGTCCATTAGAGTGTGCTTGTGGGGCATTTAAGCTTTATAAACTTGTCTTTGATCATCTTGCTAGACAGAAAAAGGCAGAATCAGTTCCCATTGAGGCTGAAGTGTGTTTATTCTTCATATCTCACATTAGAACCACTAGCTTTAAAGGATTTAGGGGTCCTGTTTTAGTTTGTAAAAGGGCTGCTGATGCAAAGTACCAGAAATATGTTGGCTTTTATAAAGGATATTTATTTGGGATAAAAGCTTACAGTTCTAAGGCCATGAAAAGTCCACACCAAGGCACCATCAAAGATGGCTTTCTCAACAAAGTCAGCTACTGTTGATCTTGGCCTGTTGCCATGTGGTGAAGCAAGATGGCCACCAATCTCTGCAGAGGTCTCTGCTTTCCCCTCCAGAATATACTATCTCTTGGAGCTCAGCTTTGAGCAACCAGGCATTTGGCTTGTCTCTTCCCAGGATTCCTATATCAGTATCTGCTGTTTTGCTCTGTTCCCAAGTTCAGCTGTAAGCTATCAGACGTATAGCAGGGCTGGTCTGCTCTTGAGCTGCTCTTGGAGGCTTTGTGCTTAAGCAATCCTCTCTCTCACATTGCAGAATCAAATATGCTGGCTCCCTTTTTCCTCTGTGTGTCCATGTGAGTTCATTTATATCAGACCCAGCAAGGGGGCTGGGACTCAACCTGAGTCACACCTCACTGATTGTAGTCCAATCAAAAGCCCTAAAGCAATCTTATCAAGTGATCTAATCAAAGACCCTCAACTGAAATAATGCAATCAAGGGGTATCATACCCAGAGGAATAGGTTAGTTTACAAACATAATAATTCTCTTTTTGGGATTCATAAAATAATTTCAAGATGCTACAGGCCCTAAATGTTTTACCATTTCCTTTGGGCAGAACCAAGCTGGCCATTTGCAGATAAGCACGCCCTTTACAAATGGACAGGTGGGTTTCATATATTAAGGCTGCAACATAAACATGAATGAAAATAACAACCTGGTCATACTTGTTGGCTGGATATCTCTCCTAACAAGAAAATGCCAAAAAGGAAGGCTCAAGTGACTTTCTAGAAGTCTAGGGCTAGGAGGAACCTGGGGATCTTGTACTACTTGTGTGTGGTGAGACTACAGTGACCTCCAGGTTAATTTCCTCTGCCAGTTTCTAACAATGAGGATGGCTGGACAGTGCCCTGGAGAAATACAGATTCTTCTTCTATCCTAGTCACTGACTCACTATAGTAGTCAACAACTGCTCCATTAGAGGATCTCTTACTGTTTCTAAAGAAACTAGAAAATTGGAGGGGATTTTCAAATCTAGATCTCTAACTCTTAGGTGAGCTTAAATGTGAGTAGGCTAATACTTGGAGACAGTCAAGTTCTGTGTGACAGGGTACAAGCTTTGAAAGTAAAGACTCTCTGAGACTCTCATGCTTCACTGGTCTGGAGTACTGAAGTACAGAGAGTGTGGCTCTGATGGGAGGAGCCCTTCAGGCCTCTCCTGATCAGGTCTGCTAGCCATATATTAGCGTGTGAGTTCCTCTCAGGTGTGCTGGGCAGGATCCCCCTATCTTTGAAACTTTTGGGAGTTGGTTTCCTTGCTGCCAATCTCTCTTCCCTCCTCCTGAAGGACTGTGTTGGTTCAGCTCATTTGGTGGAAGAGCCTGGATTCAGTTCCATTGCACTTTTTGGCATTTGCTATACTCTGATATCACTGGTCTCACTGCCCATTTCACATTCCTAGTATCCTGGAGTAGGAAGAGGCCCTCTGAAGTCATCTAAACCCATCTTCCAGCCAGGGCAGATGTCCATGTGAAAGGTCAGGCAGATTATACTTTTTTTGTGACACAGGGTAAAACCAGACTCTCATTCTTTCTCTTTTCTTTCTGCATTCCTCCTCCTCCTCCCAATAACTGTCACTTCTACAGAATAGGCTGATGTTCCTTCAACCATATTTCATTATTTGGAATGCTCCCACCCTCTGCCCCAACCCTGATCACCACAAACACTCAAGAAAATTATCCCCTTTCTCCCAAGGTGTCATTAGGTCTAGACATCTATTTGGCATTTCTCATTCCCTGTTGCCAGCCGTGTCTAGACATTGTTACATTGCAAGAAAAGCCCTGATATCATGGCCTCCCCTCCTGTTCATACTGATTCCAGAAAGATTTTCCTAAAACACAGGCTTGCTCTGCTTAAAAGCCTTCAATAACTCTCTATTACCATCAGAATGAAGATGAAAGTCCTTACTGAGGCATTCAAGGCCCCACCAAAGTTGTCTTAATATGCATTTCCTGTATCATTTCCAAAATTTTGTTCCCACCTCCAACTTTCCTCTCCTTTTCCCCCAAACAAGCTCTGAACTACATTGGCTTTTTGTTCTTTTGTGCTGGCTATTCCTCCTGCATGAAATCCTCTGTCCACCTTCTCTGTCAGTGGAAATCCCATTTATCCTTCAACTTTCAAGTAGCTGTCACCTCTTCTCTAAGCCTCCCTCAATTCCTCCATTCAAAAGTAACCACTTCCTGGTAGTACGGAAATTCTACACTTATTATTTATGGATGTTCATGTATGCATGATAGACGTCAATACAATTTTTAATGTATTTTAAAAATTTATTGAAATATATCACTCATACATAAACATATATAAACAATAAGTGTATAGTAATAGTTGTGAACTTACAAAACAAACATACATAACATCATACAGAGTTCTCATACCTCACCCTACCGCCAATGCCTTGCATTGTGTTGTGAAACATTTTTAACTAA
This sequence comes from Tolypeutes matacus, assembly GCA_026826555.1. Taxonomy (NCBI): domain Eukaryota; kingdom Metazoa; phylum Chordata; class Mammalia; order Cingulata; family Chlamyphoridae; genus Tolypeutes; species Tolypeutes matacus. The sequence goes on along the minus strand of JAKSZT010054497.1, from coordinate 1,461,966 downwards.
TGATGAAAGAGCATCCTCAAAATATTACTACTAACCAAAGTATCTTACATTTGGTGTATTTTTCCCCCAATCTATCCTATTATTATTATTTTTTTTATTATATCATTTATACATGAACATACATAAATAATAAGTGTATAGTAAAAGTTCTGAACTTACAAAGCAAACATGCATAAAATCGTACAGCGTTCCCATACGTCAACCCACCACCAACATCTTGCATTGTTGTGAGACATTGTTACAAATTATGAAAGAATATCATCAAAATCTTACTACTAACTATAGTCCATATCTTACATTTGGTGTATTTTTTCCCCAACCCACCCTATTTTTTTTTAAAATATATTTTTATTACAGAAGTTGTGAACTTACAAAACAATCATGCACATGTGCAGAATTCCCACACAACAGCCCTCTATCAACACACCATGATGGAACATTTGTTACAGATTCTGAGATAATATCATCATACTATTACCACTAACCATTGTCTATAGTGTACATTTGGCACACTTTTTTCATACTCCCCCATTATTAATATGGTACATCTTTGGCATAGATGCATGAATATTACAGTATTGCTGTTAACCACAGTCCATAGGTCACTCCAGTTGTAGTTTTCCCATGCTTCTCCACATTCCTGCCACCCTGCAATAGTGATATACATCTGCTCTAGCTCACCAAGGACACTCTTGCATTTGTACCATCAACCACAATTCTCATCCACCTCTGGACTCACTGTGTTACTCAGTCCATAGATTATTCTCTAGCTTTTTTCAATTGACATTTACATCTCTTGACTACCCTTTCCAGCCACATTCCCATTTATAAACCAGCTGTTACTCACTATAATGTGTTACCATCAACTCTATACATTTCCACACTTTTATAGTAAAGTTAATTAAAACTTCTACATACATTAAGCATCAGTAGTCCTTCTCAGCCCTCCTCTTATCTCCTTTAAGAATCCACCACCTACCACCAGCATTGTGAATTCTACCCAAAATGATATCTTGAAGATGTTTTCCTACATTTTCTTCTAGAAACTATAGTTCTTGCTTTTATATTTAGGTTTTTGAAATCCATTTTGAGTTAATTTTTGTATAAGGTTTAAGATAGGGGTCCTCTTTCTTTCTTTTGACTATGGGTATCCAGTTTTCCCAGCACCATTTGTTGAATGGACTATTCTGCCTGAGCTGGGTGAGTTTGACAGACTTGTCAAAAATCACTTGACCATAGATTGTGAGGATCTGCTTCTGCACCACCAGTTTGGTTCCATTGGTCTAAGTGTCTGTCTTTATGCTAGTACTGTGCTGTTTTTACCACTGTAATTAGGTAATATGACTTAAAGTCCAGAAGTGAGAGTCCTCCAACCTCACTTTTCCTTTTTAAGATGTTTCTGGCTAATTGGGACCCCTTATCCTTCCAAATAAATTTAAAATCGTGTTTTCCATTTATTTAAAAAATGCTGGTGGAATTTTTATCAGGATTTCATTGAATTTGTATATCATTTTGGGTAGAATTCACAAATGATATTTAGTCTTCCAATCTGTGAGCATGGAATGTTTTTACAATTATTTAGGTCTTTTCAAAATTTCTTTTAACAGTGCATTGTAATTTTCTGAATACAAGTGCTTTACATTGTTGGTTAAGTTTATTCCTAAATATTTGATTCTTTTAGTTGCTATTGTAAATGGAATTTTTTTTTCCTGACTCCCACCTCAGATTGCACATTACTAGTTTCTTTTAAAGACTATTTCACTGATATAAGTATAGCTATCCTGGCTTTTTTTTTTTTTTTTTGTTACTGGATGTGTGGGGTATCTTTTTCTACCATTTCATGTTCAGTCTATTGGTATCTTTGGATCTAGGGTGAGTCTCCTGCAGACAGCATATAGGTGGTGCATATTTTCCTCTGTTCTTTCTGTCTGTGTCTTTTGATTGGGGAATTTAATCCATTAACATTCAATGTTATTATTGTAAAGGCAGTTCTTATTTCACCCATTTTGACCTTTGGGTTTTATCTGTCATATCTTGTTTTCACCACCCTTTTGAGACTTTTAGTTACGTTTACTGACATAATCTTTATTTCTAGACTCTCCTCCAATCCTCTCTCTCCTGTCTTTTCAGACTGTAGTACACCCTTTAGTATTTCCTGCAAAGCAGGTCTCTTGGTTACAAACTCAGTTTCTGTTTATCTGTGAATATTCTAAACTCACCCTCATTTTTGAAAGACAATCTTGCCGGATATAAGGTTCTTGGCTGAAAGGTTTTCTCTTGTATTACCTTAAATATATCATACCACTGTCGTCTTGCCTCCATGGTTTCTGATGAGAAATCTGCACTTAATCTTATTGGGTATCCCTTATATGTTATGAATTACTTTTCTCTTGCTGCTCTCAGAATTCTCTCTTTGTCTTTGGCATTTGACATTCTGATTAGTATGTGTCTCAGAGTTGGTCTTTTCAGATTCATTTGGATGGGAGTACGTTGTGCTTCTTGGGCACGGATATCTAAGTCCTTCAGTAGGGTTGGGAAATTTTCTACCAGTTTTTCTTCAAATATTCCTATTGCCCCTTTTCCCTTTTCTTCTCCTTCTGGGACACCCATGACATGTATGTTTTTACAGCGCTTGCTATCATTTAGTTCCCTGAGACCTTGTTCAAATTTTCCATTCTTTTCTTTATCTCTTCTTTTGTATGTTCACTTTTGGAGGACATTTCTTCAAGCTCATCAATCCTTTCTTCTGCCTCCTCAAATCTGCTGTTATATGATTCCAATGTATTTTTTTTAAAAAAAGATTTATTATATTTATCTCTCCCTACCCTCTCATTATTTTACACTTACTGTGTCTGTTCATCTTCTTTGTTTCTTTAGGAGGCACTGGGACCTGAACCTGGGACTTCCATTGTGGGAAGTAGGCACCTAATTGCTTAAGCCACCTCTGTTCCCTGATTTGTTGGGTCTCTCGTTATGTTTTTCCTCGTGTCTCTTGTTGTATCATCTTGTCACGTCAGCTTGCTGCACCAGCTTGCCATCTTGCTTGTCCTCTATAGGAGGCACCAGGAACCTCTACTCCCTGCTTTGTTGTGTCTCTCATTATGTTTTTCTTATTGTATCTCTTGTTGCATCATCTTGTTGTGTCAGCTTGCCACGCCTGCCCATCATGCCAGTTAGCTGTCTTCCTTGGGAGGCACCAGGAACCGAATCAGAGACTTCCCATATGGTAGGTGGGAGCCCAATCGCTTGAGCCACATCTGCTTCCCTTCAATGTATTTTTAATTTCATTTATTGCACTTTTCATTCCTGTAAGACCTGCTATTTTTCTATGTATGCTTTCAAATTCTTCTTTCTGCTCATCCAATATCTTTTTAATAACCTTAATCTCTTTAGCCATCTCATTGAATTTATTAGGGAGATTTGTTTGAACATCTATGATTAGTTGTCTCAACTCTTTTATGTCATATTGTTCCTTTAACTGGGCCATATCGACCTATTTCTTGATATGAATTGTAATTTTTTGTTGGTGTCTTGGCATCTGGCTTACTAAATGTATTTATTCTGGGTGCAGTTTCTCTCTTTAGTTTAGGGCTTTCTTAACCTTTCTCCCTTGCTGGTTGTGTGTAGTAGAAGCGGAGGATGTAGATGGTACTGTAAGTTGTGGAGACTCAAGCTGCCTGTGTTGCCCCAGGGATGGATGAAGCTTCTCCCACTTTTCTTCTTGGCCAGAAGCAGGGACAGAGCCACAGCCATGTATAATAATCCAAGTTGTGCAGGCCTAGACTGTAGTTGCCCGGAGGGACTGATGAAGCTTCACGCCCCTTCCTCCCCTGCCAGGGGCACGGATGGAGCTGCAGGTATGGGCAGCAATCTATGCCACGCAGGTCCAAAATGACCGCACTTGCCCTGGTAGACTTCTGACTATTCACTCTGTGCCAGCCAAATGTACCTGCAGTTACCTGGAGAGGCTGGTACAGGGCCCACCAGCTTCCTTTCTGCCAGATGTGGGGCTGAAGCCTAGGCTAGGGCTGCAGTCTGATCACGGTGGAAAGAAGTCAGACCCTACCGTCACTGTGATTTTCAATCAGTGCAGCTTCCCCTCATGCAGGGGCAGAGTCAAAATGATGGCCACCGGCCTTTTTCTGATTTGGAGAGGTTCAAACATTAGCTGTTCTTAAGGTTATACTTTAGCCAGCCAAATTTACTAATCAGTAGCTGAAGTCGGTGGCCAACCATCTCTCCCTCCCCTATTTTTGAGAAACGGAGCTTCCAACTCCAGCCATAGAATACCTCCTGAGTCAGCTTGTGCTGCCAGAGTAGAATGATCGGAGTAGAATGATCACCGGCCTCTGTGGCTTGGCCTGTAACTTCCAGGAGAGGCTGGCACACATCCCCCCAGCTTCCTTCCTTCTGGACGTGGGGCTGGGGCTTAGGCTAGAGGTGCAATATGATCTGGATGGAAAAAAGCCGGTCCCTATCGTTACTGTGATTTTCAGTCAGCCCCGCTTCCCCTCATGCTGGGGGGTGGAGTTAAAACGGTGGCTACCAGCCGCTTTCTGACTTGGACAGGTTTAAACTTTAGCTGTTCTTAGGGTTATACTTTAGCCAGCCGAATTTACTAATCAGTAGCTGAAGTTGGTGCCCAACCATCTCTTCCTCCCCCGTTTTTGGGAAGTGGATCTTTGAATTCCAGCCACAGAATAGCTCCCGAGGTGGCTTGTGCAGCCAGTGGAGCATGTGCTCTGGCCTCCATGGCGTGGAGTGCTCTACTCAGGAATCTTCTCTGCAGATGGACAGTCTCTTCCTTCTGTTCTCCCAGGGATGTTGCAGGATGCTCTTCTGGTCTCTTGGAGTCCCCAAACAGGTGCTTTAGATAGCTCTGGGTGATTACTAACTGCCCTGTAGCATGAGCTGACTCTAGGATCTCCTTATTCTGCTGCCATCTTGCTGGTTGTCTCCAGTCAATACAATTAAAAAAAAAAAGTAACCACTTCCTCCTCAGTATCCCTAAATAACATCCTCTAGCAACCCTGGTGGCACCTGTCTAGAATCTTGCTGGCCACTCTCTGCAGCTGGAGGGCAGGGACTAGGTGTGAGTCTTATCTGTGGTCTCCATCATGTTCAGCATGTTGTCATGGACTCATTGGGCTTTCAATTTTGGGTCTGGAAAGGCCCTGCATCATCTCCAGCCTCATATCCAACCATTCTCCTACTTTCTGCAGTTACACTGGTCTTCTGTAAACCCTTCAAAAGTGCCAAGCCCTTTCCTGCCTTGCAGCTTTTGCCCATGCTGTCCTCTATGCCTGAAATGCTTTTCCATCCATTCTCCATCTGGTTAACCCCTGGTCATCCTTTTCATTTCATCTTAAATTGTCATCTCTACATGAAGCCTGCCCTGATATTCCAGACAAAAACTCACACTTATCCCCCAGCCACACATTTCATAAGCTTGTAGTCATGGGAGAAGGGGTGGATGAAGGACAGTGGAGGACTCAGAACAGACCCACCCACTCCCTCTATCATCATGACTAGGAAATGTTTACTGAATGTCTGCCCTTTGGATTGTCGGTTAAGAAAGACCCATTTGGATTTGGAAGATAACACAAGACCAATTCCTTCTCTAGGATGCCCTTAACTGCTCATTATTAAGAAGCAGGGAAAATTGTGCTTTAAATAAGGCTCAGGTCAGGTGGGACCTAAAATATGGTTTGTTACTGTGAGGTCTCCTGTCTTGGAACCTTGCAATGTTTTGGTCCTCAGTGCTCAGGGGTTTGAGATCAGAACTAACTAGGTAATAAGAGTGAAAGATAGTTAGGGAAGCTAGCAGGTAAAGGCAGAGGGTGGAGAACAAAGCATATATAGGAGGAAGACTTATAATAAGGAAGAATAGGGCAAAATGATGGCATTCTAGTTTTTTTTGGTTTGGGAAGGGCTTGCAAGTACATCTTAGTGCATCAGGATTGTGAAAATGGCCTAAAACTAACCTTTTAGGCAGAGATTGCAAATTGGCTGCATCTGGTCCTCAGACTTGTTTTAATTGGCCAGCACAGTGTCAATAAAACATATTTGAATTAGTTGCCAACATTCAAAGATTGGAAGATTTCATATAATTTTTTTTCTGGTTTCTCTTTAAAAACTGGAAAATCTGGCAGCCCTATACCCACATTCCAATCTAGCAACTGTCAGCTGGAGCTGAGCACTGGCTGTTCCATTTGGATGAGACATATTCTTTCCCATTTTGCCACAGTCCCCACCTTGTTTGCTTCCCTTGTTTATGTTACCTGCCTGGCCCTGTAGGCATTTGAGTTTAAAACCCTTGATCATCTAAAAAATGAATATGGAAAGTGTCAAACATATACAAAAGCAGACAGAATTGTAAGATGAACCCCCATGAACCCATCATTCAGTTTCAACAATTGCCATTGATAGCCAATTTTGTTTCATCAATACCCTCACCTATTCTCCAGCACCCCTGCACCACCCCTGGATTATTTTGAAGCAAATCTAGCTATTATAGCATTTCATCAGTAAATATTTCCATATGTTTCTCTAAAAGATAGACCTTTGATAAATAAGACCACAGTATCATTATCACAGCCAAAACATGAAAAATTCTTTGTTATAATCAATTATCCACTCTGCTCACTTTTAATTTCCTCTCCATGTTTTTCCTCTCATCCTATTTCCTTTCTTTTAGTTTGGGGAGAAAGAAGAAATTGAAAGGGTTGGTCTGAGGAAGGGAAATGGGAGTAGAAATATGAATAGGCCCCTCCAATCTCTAGAATGTAATGGGTGGAATTATACCTTATATTTATCTCTTTATGCTTTTCTGAGTTTTTGAAACATACTTAGTTTCACTTGGTCTCTAGAACAACTCTGTATACAAGGGCAGGGTATTAATCTCATGCTTTTATAGATGAGGCAACAAAGATACAGTGGGTCAAGTGGTTTGTTCAAATTTCAGCGATAGTAATAGAGCTGTGACAAGAATCCAATCCACCTGAGTCCTATCAAGCCCCATTCCATTACAATGCAGAGAAGGAGTAGTGAACATTTCTTGAGTGCTTACTCTGTGGCTAGGCATTCTGCTAGGCACCTTACATATATCATGTCATTTATTCCTCTCATCAGTTCTATGAGAGAGCTGTTGCTGTTATTGCCATCTTATAGAGAAGGGTGCTGAAGTCATAGAAGCTAGTTAAATTGCCTAGGGACAAACAGCTAGGAGGTGACCACTGGGACTGGAAACCAGATCACTCTAATGCTAGCATCTGAGTGCATGACCACTGTATTAAACCTAACAAAGGATGGACTCTGGAGCCAGTCAGATTTAGCTCTCTTATTAGCTTATTAACTTTGTGTTCATGACCAATAGTTGCTTCATCTTTAAATGGAAATAATAGTACCTAACTCTTAAGGTTAATGTTAGGATCAAATAAGATCACCTGTGTAAATTATTTAGCATCTAACTTAGCATAGAGTAAAGGCTCAATAGTTGTAAGCATCTGAAAATAAAAGATGGGGTTATAAGGGCACTATAACCACCAATGTGCCCCAGCAGAAAGAATTGTATATCCTCCTTGCCCACTCCTTTAGACTAGTTCCAGTTTATGCTATCCTAGCAATATATAGTTCATGGTCAATGTTTCCATTCATTTTTATATTGTTTTGAAATGAAGGAGCATTCTAATGCTAATAATTTTAATTGTCAAAGGCACAATAGATTTGGGGTGAAATTTCCAATCCAGTCTACCACAAGCTAAATATCCTCTTGGCTGTTCATCCAAAGAGGTAAATTATCAGACATTTGATAAAAATCACTAATGCCAAGTAATTCTGGGAAACCTTTTCTGGAGTTTAAGGGAAAAATGTATAGTTGAGAAAGTTTTTGGCTGGTGTAAAATTTTTATGAACCTGATCAACACAGGGAGGGACCATGAAAGTGTGATTACAAGCTCCTCCCTCTTTTCTCCCTTCTTCTGAGCACTTACAGATCCCAAGTGTTTTAGAGATGAAGATAGACATACAAAAATGGGTGATCAGGAGTGGACAATGTGATACAGAATGCACCAGGTAGAAGCAACTACTTTCCAGAGCAACGTCTCCTATGTTCTGGAAGCCAGAAGAGACAGGGGCTAAGGCCAGGTCTGCTAAACTTTTATTGGCCTCAAGGAAAGAAGGTTAAGGGAAGAGAGCAGCAAGGTCAGTGTAAGGAGAAGATTTTGCATAGTTTTCACTTAGCTAATGTATTAGTATCCTATAGCTGCTATAACATATGACCACACACTTAGTGGCTTAAAATGCAAATTTATTTACCTTACAGTTCTGTAGATTAGAATTCCAACATGGGTCTCACTGGGTTAAAATCAAGGTGTCGGCAGGGCTGTGTTCCCTTTTGGAGGCTCTGGAGGAGAATCCATTTCCTTTCCTTTTCCAGCCCACATTTCTTTGCTCATGGACTTCTTCCTTGTCTTCAAAGCCACTATTGACAGGTCGAGTTCTTTTCACTTTTTTGTCTGGGAGACCTATGCGTTTGCCTTCTTATTTTACTTTTAAGGACCCCTGTGATTATGTTGGGCCTACCTGACAATACAGGAAAATGTCTCTATTTTAAGGTCAGCTGACTAGCAATCTTAATTCCATCTTCTACTTTAATTTTCCCTTTGCCATGTAACATAACTCATTTACAGGTTTTAGAGATGAAGATGTGAACAACCTTGGAAGAAGCCATTATTATGCCTGCCACAACTAATGAATGTTACAGAAGATTGGTGCCAGTTACTAAAGAGAGAATAGATTAGGGGTCATTGTGGGACTTCAGTGATACTGACAAATATTTAATATTTAGGTGTGATTTGTAAAATGTTCCTGCTCTTGAATGGAAGACAGCATATCTGTAAATATGAAAATTTGCTTCAAATGATTTTCTAATTTTAACAGTTTCTATTAAAGTAGAAAAATAAGCATGAAAATAAAAGAACAGCCTAAGGAGTAATAAAATAAGGATTCATCTCAACACACAATAGAACAAGCTACAAAGCACTGATCTTTAAGATTGTGATGCTGGCTCAAAAGTGAAATATTTATCAAAGGATCAGAGGAGAGAGGTTGGAAAGAGCTTTTAGCATATATGACATTGACAGATGCCAAATATGCATCATAAAACACTGGACAAAATATTTAGTATTAAGTAAGCACTTTGGAGCAGGTCGGTAGCAATGTGGAAAAAATTAATTTAGAACTGCACATCTTCAAAATGTGGCATAACAGATTTCAGCTGGGATTTAACTGAATTAAAATCAAAGGATAGAATAGGCAACACTTTATAAATGAAATTATTTCATAAAGGATAATCCCACCTGTGGGAGAGGGATAATTTTTAAAGGATTGAAGCAAAAAATAGAAAGGAAAATGTGGACCACAAAACTAAGAAAAAGATGAAAACAACAGATGTGGGAAATAGTTGTAATAAGTGACAGATAAGCTCTAGTTATTTTAAGTATATGAAGAAGTTCTTGAACTCTGGAAGAATACCACAAAATCCCTGAAGATAAAATGTTCAAAAAGGAAGAGAACAGACAGTCTACAGGAAAAAAAAAAAACCCATATAGATTAAGTCAATACTTGAAAAAGCTGTAAACCTCATTATGCAATAAGGAAGTACAAATACAACAAAACATCATTTTATACCTATTTAATCAACAAAAACTTTTCAAAATTGACAAAACCCAGTGTTTGTGAGGCTGTGAGGAAATATGTATGTTGGAAGTGGCAATCATAATAACAATAGTAGCCAACATTTATTGTGCTCATCTTCATCATAACATTTTTGTGCAAGGGAGGGGGTATTATTTTTTCCCTTTTCATAGATGAGACGACTGTGACTCAGAGAGGTGGGGTACATAGTCCATCATCACACAACTAGTATGGGCAGACCAGCTTGATAAATCTTTGTTGAAGTTCAAATCCAGTGTTTTTAACCAAAACTATACACTGCCTCTCATGGCAATATGTACAAGAACAATGAAAAGATCTATATCCAACCCAGCCCAGATGAAGGATTTTCACTTACACAGTTACTACACTGATCCCTTCTTTGTAGGAATTAAATAGCTTGTGTGTTATAGGCTATGGGGACATTTGGCTTCTATTCACTACCCCTCTTCACAATCTTAGACCTTCCAGTGGCCCCAGGCAGGTGCATGGCTGCCACCCAGAGCGATGGTTCTGGCAGGGGTGTGTGTGGGGAGGGGGATGGAGTAGGGAGGTTCAGGGAACTCTTTTATAGTCTCTGTCCAATTGAATTTATAATTTATAGGCCCTTTCCAATTATAACACCAATTGTTTAAGAGATTGCAAGACTAAGAAAACTTTTCAATCATTTATCTGTTTTTGAAAGGATTTATGGGCACAAAACCTGAACTACTGTACTTTAAAAAATTAATTTTCTTCGTGAATACTTCATAGTCAATACAGACATTTGAGCCCTGGCACCCTTCTAGGGTTCTGGCTTTGTCAGTCTCTCTATCACCGGGCTTTTTTAACTGATGATGAATTGTTCTTGTTTTTTTTTATATGAAGGCATTTGATGATATTAAGCTGCTAAACATATGGATAATTTTCCAAACTCTTGGGTTAGTCATTTGGAATTTCACATTGGAAAAACCCTCCTGTAAATGGATAATTGTTTCTTATTTGACCTCACTGGGAGCAGCTCGACAGTTTTATCTGCCAATAGGTAGAAATATGGCTGTAGCTTGTGCGGGCATCTTCCTGACCAAAAAAAGCTCTGGATGGAATGGACTGATATTTTTAAAGCTAAAGATCTTATGTATGTGTGTGAGAGAGAGTGTGTGTGTGAGTGCACATGTGTATGAGTGTGTGCAAAAGAAAGAGAGGGAACTGCTAATAATGCAGAACCCAGCTCAAGACTTGGATGGAACATTTGAGTGCTCTGCAGCACCCCAGGCCCATAGGGGTTGAGGATGCTGGTTGACAATCTTAAAGGTTCATGCTGAGTGTGGGGAAGCTCATCCTCAGTATCCGAGAGGGTTTGACAATGAGGTAGCTCCAAAACTTGGCCAAAAACCCAGATCGCAAAGCACAGTCAGTGGTCATGGTGTCACAGATTCTAAAGGCAAATGAACAACTATAGATTCTCATCTACTGTGTGAAAGTGGAGAAAAGGGAAAGAGGAGTGGATACAAACACAAGTAAGCTTTAGCCCTTGCATCACTTAACTCCACTTCACTTACATTCTTTATTTGTGGTGTTTAGGGTACAAAATTTTGTTGTGCAGCTATACAAAGATAAAGGTGCTACACATTTCTTATTTAATAGTGAAATTAAATATGGAACTATGCCATTTGATGCACTCAGGCCTTCTTTTTATGTAAGATGAAAGAACAATATTTACTCTAAATTCGAGACTGCAAAACTGCAAGAAACACTCCACTACTTTTATAACCCTTGTCAGATAAAATTTACCAGTAAATTTATAAAAATCACCCAAATAGGCACACATTGAAAATACTGGAACCAAATAATCAGAGGTGTTGGCCATATTCAAGCTTTGATCTTGTCTTGCTTTTTAAAAAAGATTTATTTTATTTTATTTATTTACTTCTCTCCACCCCCTCATTGTTTGTATTTGCTGTGTCTGTTCATTGTACGCTTGTTTTCTTTTTTTTAAGGAGGCACCAGGAACTGAACCTGGGACCTCTTATGTAGGAGGGAAGCACCTAATCGTTTGAGCCACTTCTGCTCCCTTGTCTTGCTTTTTAAAGTGTGAAACTTCCAGATTCCAGTAATATTGTCTGTTCATAGACTGCTTACCATTCACCCAGGGAAAGAGGGATCACTTTCTCTTTTTAAAAGGATAGTTTAAAGTAGAGGAGAAGGAATCCATTTAAATGGGTTAGGTAGAAGAACAAATTAAAAAAAAAAATCCTTGCTTGATACCCAATGATTTTATCTGCTCAAACTTTATTGAGAAATATTGCATGATGAAATATTAAAGCAAATCCTTCATTTATCAGAATGCCCAAGAAATGGGGTTATTTTTCTTAATAATACTTTCTGATAAACTGAGAATTAACAAGAAAGCCATGTTTTGGTTTATTTCTATATTTTCTGTTGAAAAAATATGAAACATGCATTAGTCCATTTTCCTTGCAAATGTAAATCTAACAAACTGATTTGAGTGTTTGACTCAGTAGTCATGTATATATGGAAGTAGTAGAGATCTTGGTTTGAATTCTATCCTAGTTTATCAGCTATGTGATCTTGGACAGGTTATTTAACCACTTTGTATCTTGGTTTCCTCATCTCCAAAATAGTGATAATCATAATTCATGCACAGTATTTGGCATATAGTAAGCCCTCATAAAATTTTAGCTGTTACCATTATCACTGTTTACTGTTGTTAAATGTAAAGCACCATCCTAGATGCAGTGGGGAAACAAGAAAAGTAGGAGACCCAGTTGGAGACTTCAAGTGCTTACTGTTCAGGTAAGGGGCATGAGAATTATATCCACCAAACAGTTAAGTTTCAGTGGGAGGGGGGCGGATGTGGCTCAAATGGTTGGGCGTCCGTCTGCCATATGGAGGGACCTGGGTTCGATCCCCGGGACCTCCCGGTAAAAAAAAAAAAAAAAAAAAAAAAAAAAAAAATATATATATATATATATATATAGAAGGCGCATGGGCTGCCAGGCTCTGTATGCCGGTGAGCCGCCAGGATCCTCGGGAGCCATGCAGCAAGATGATGACGTAACAGGAGAGAGACGCAGGGGAGAGACAAGACGAGACGCTCTGAAAGCTCCAAAAGCCAGGAACGGAGGCGGCAGAACACCTCTCTCCTACATCGGAAGTCTCCAGGATCGAATCCTGGTGAAGACTGGAGGAGGATGAGAAGAGATGGCAGGAAACTGACACAGAGAATTGCCCAGCAAATGGACACAAAACAGCAAAATGGGGAAGGGGGGGGGTGTTTAAAATGGATAAAGTAAATAAATAAATCTTAAAAAAAAAAAAAGTTTCAGTGGGAGGCCATAATTGTGAAGGTTTTTGTAAAATGAATGATCCCCACTTTAGGCCTATAGGAGTTCAGGGAAGGGAGGCAACAGCTGGGTAGGGGAGGTTGAGAAAGAGAAGGAGAAGGAAGGAGGAAGGGTGAAAGGAGGAGTAAAAGGTGAGTCATAAACAGACAAGCCCTGAATAATCAGCTGATGAGGAAGGAGGATGGGAATAACACAAGCCAAGGTAAAGGGTCAGAAATGAGCATGGCATGTTCTGGGGATTCACTCTGAGGCTGTAGTCTATCAGAGCCATCATTTGGAGACCAAATTTTGTTGCTAGGCCTGTAGCTGGAAAAGATATTGGTAATTAAACCGAATGTGTGCTGACTCCTGGGACTAAATAGTTATACAAAGCACAGCATAATGAAAACAACAGAAAGCAAAAAAAGATTCATTAGAAAGAAAAAGAAAAGACTCTTTCCTGGTGGTTTGCCTTTCCGTGCAATACATATACAATACTGATGAACTGAGGTTCCTTGCTAGTGCAATTCCATTTAATTGAGATATCGATGTATAATACTACTAGACTACCAGTTATGAAGAACAAGTAATGCTTGTGCAAAGGTCCATGACGTATCAAGGGGGCTATTGATAGAGTTGTTCAAAATGCCATTTGATTTTTGCCTGTGGATTGAGGCTTTTCCATGTTCTCAGGGGAAGAAATGATGAGGAGAAGCAGGGTGCGGCAAAGGGACCTTGATTTCTGGCTGTGGCTTTGGTTGCTACTCTTGGAGAATGACTTCATGACTGTGAAGATGATTTTCTCATCATCCCACACATCGACCAGGAACCCAGCTAGTGTCCAGCCTCCTTGCTTCCTGTTTGGAATGAATGGCATGAAGTATCTCTTTAGCTGAGTGTTAAATGGAGTTTTGAACAGAATAATGAACTGGTTTGGCCTCAGAGATGCCCTGTAGTCTAAGCCTTTATGTAAAATAAACATCAGAAAAACAAATTTAGCACCTTGCAATATTTCTGACTCCTTGTTGGAGGTAAGGTTTCAGTGTGGTGGGTAGGCCCATGGAATTCACTGGACATCCTTAGACATTACTTCTGGTTAAAGTGAAGAAAAAGAACCATCCTGGATGTTTCTTGGAGAGTTGGGGCTGGGGACCTGGGCTGGGGACAGTCACATTGTAGGACCCACTCCCTGTCCTGACCTTCCCTCTTTCAATCCTGTCAAGTCCCCTTAAGGTAGGTGACCTGTTAAAGAAAAAGGAGGGTAGGGAGAAGAAGAAAGGAGAAAGGGCAGCCCTGTTGCTTTACCTTATAATAGGGCTTTGGAAGGAGATGTTAGGGACTGATTTGCATATGAACCTGAGCTCTTTTTTCCCCTTCTTTGTATCTTGTTTTGTAAAGCCCAGCTGGCCATAGCCACCTTCTTGTGCCCCACTGGCTATCTCCCAGAGGCACTACCCTGTTGCTAGTCCCTGCTCACCATCCTGTTCCCTACACCCCAGCAACAGTTCGGGCCCAGCCATTGGCATGGATTTCTTTTTCCTTTGGTCACCATGACCTCCTTTTCCACTCCTGACTTTAAACATTCTTTGCTTCAACTCTTTATCTCCTTTGTTCAAGGATAACCGGTTAGAGACTCTTCCTTGGTCTCTACCCTGCTTCTGTTCCCCACTCCCCCAAACCAATATTTTTGGACAAGCACAGAAAATCATGTTCCAATTCTGCAGTTCTCATAAAGGCCCTAGTTTTGTCTGGAGGCTGTGCTTCGGAGGGGTCCAGGTGTATCAATTATGCTGCCCATGCCTGTATGACGCCTCTTCAATCACTTGTGTCCCCTTGTTTGTGAAGCACAACAGTGTGTGCTTTCAGAAGAAGTCTTTTGTATTCCTAGAGTCTAAAAATATTTGCATGTAAATGTTGGGAATCCAGACAGTCTCCTTGAGATCTACACTTTGCATGGGGGTGGGCATACAGCCCATTGGGGTGCATTTGAAAATTAAATTTACACCATTGCACCTTGGGTCCCTGCCCCACAGCCCTGAGCTGACATCTGAGAAGGAGAGAGTGTGACATTGATGGAGGCAAACTGTAAATAACCACATTTCAAAATGAATGCTAATTGCATAATGACAGTTTCCAAACTATTAGCCTACTTTACAAAAAAAGTTAATTCAACACAAGCCCAGAGCTGGCTGTTGCTTATGTGTTGTGCTGCCAGTTGGCAGGCACTGCTTTGCCAGGGGATTGGGGGAAATGAGGGTTATTGTAGTGGAAGCATACACGGCCTTTTGTGAGGAGGATACAAATTGCATCACTCTCTTAAGGCCCTGCAGTTCAGCGTTCAAGAGTGGACACCAGGATACTGTATGCCTTTAGGGACATTGCTTACTTTTCCTAGAGGTAAAATGGCCCAGTGCCAAGGCTTGGGGAGGAGCCTTGAGTTTACAGCCCTTTAAAGGAAAGGGTTCTGCAAAAGATGGTGGCCATAAACACTGAGGAGCTAAACCCGGTCTGGTGTGCTGTGCTCCTGAGTGATCCTGAGCATATTGGAGGGCATGGCCACCCGGAGGCTGGTCTTCTCCAGGACGATCTCTGTGTGCTTTCTTGGTCAGGTCACTCCACTGTTTTTCATCTGTAAAATGACAGAAGTGAACTAGATGACCACGAAGGCCCCCCTCTAGTTGAGAGAGAATACCATGGTCTCTTTCTTTAAGCTGAGTCTCGCAGAAGAAGGGTACTTTATTTGGAAGAGTGGCATGAAGTCATGGGACTGGTTCCCTGTTGTTGCCAACCTTTTATAGCAGGCCCCTGAATATTTGTCTCACTTGCCAAATTAAGGTGATCTTGTGTGAATGTACTGCAAAGGAGAATGAGAAATTGCCTGCTAAGAAGAGCTTGCTGAAGCAAGGATTCACTCTCCTTGGGATATGCTACTGACTTTACCTATTGGAAGGTACCATTGGGAAAGTCTTAGATGAATGCCCAAATAAAAATAATTTCATGAAGCAGTCAGGATGAGAGGCATATGATGAGGGTTATGTTACAATATCAGTTGCCTCCAGAGTGTGTCCACTCAACGTATGAGAACCCCCATCGGAGCTCTATGGACCATTTTATACTACCTTCCCCATTTCCATCACTAGGAGGCCCTGGGCTACAGGAATTCATCTGAGACAAAGCTGAATATACCAATCAGGAAAGGACTCTATTTAAGCTCCATTTTTTTTTTACTTACAGATTTTCAACATTTCCTAGAGCAGTCACGCCAGCATCAAATGACTGCATTGTAAAACAGTATAAGCATGTGTGCTCAGAACGTGCCCAATTTTAGGTACGATATTCTATGGTCAGAATGCTGGTAAATTGGTCAGAATTCAGGCAAAGGTCTGATTGTTCGCTTGAAAACAACTAGGACCAAAGACCTTTCCCTTATTTTGTATACAATGATAGTAACTCTTCTCTTTGTTTAAAAAGTCACTTTTCATATCTGTTAATGGAGTCCTTTGCATTCTCAGCTAAAGAACTGTTTCTAGTCCTGTCCTTCTCCTGCTTTTCTAAGTACTTTTAGTCAAAGTGACAGCTTGGGATTTTGATTCTTAAGCATTTTCAAGTTAGATCTCCAAGATTCTTATTGTATTATTTGTTTGAAAGAAGATCCATCCATCCATCCATGTTACATAAATCTAGTTTTAATTAAAAAGCTTTCTTTCCCCTAGAATAATTCATACCTCTCCCTGCTTAATTTGAGCATGAAAGTTACTATTGTGAAAGCTCGCTGGCATTTGTTCTTCAATGTGAAATAACTTTAGAAAGCAAGAGCAGACCCAATATTTTTTTTAATCTTTCCTTTTAATTAAAAAAAAATGTTTTTGTCTTGTAGACCTAGTATTTTTAATTACTGTAAAATACTGAAGCTACGTACTCCTCCTGAAATTGCTTTTATAACTTTTGAATTAAAACTGACATCTACAAAGACCACCTCTTGAGTAAACATAGTTGCTGATGGCCCGTTTCTACATAATTTTTAGAAATCAAAGTAATTTCCTTATATTAGAATGATTTTGATCTATGCCTTAGGGACTTTAGGGGATAGGCTTTTTGTGGAATTATTTTTAGAAGACCTCTCTCTTAAAACCTAGACTGAGGAGAAATTATTATATGCAGAAATGTTTTGTATAGTTCTTCTGCCCTCATCCCACCACTTGCCTTAATTCATCTGGCACCTGGAAGAAGTAGATATAACTTAAAAATAGCATATAAGTCTCTTGACATATTCCCTTATGGGAAAAGATATTCACTTTTTAAAAAAATTCAAACTTTCTTTCAAATTCAAAAAATAAAACAACATACAAAAGGAAGCTCAACAAGTTATGGAAATATTACTCCTAAAAATTTCTATCGAGGTACTTTTATCTCATCTAATTCCAACAACACACTCAATTGTTCCTTCGGTGTTCAGAAAGATACATAGATGAACACAGATTAGTTAAATGACATAGTCAAGGTTATTAATGAAGAAAATGAAGAAGAGAAAAAAATGCTGAAAAAAGTGTAAAAGGGTGTTCACTTTTAAAAACTCTTCTAGGTAGCTGAGACAACAAAAATGTTCTCTGTTAGTGTGTGACAGATTGGTTATGAGGGTTAACTGTAGGATTTGTTCTGAGTATCGTTTGACTATGAGTCTCAGGATAGCAAGGCTGGACAGGGTCCTGGAACTTTTATTTGCATGGTCCTTTGTAGTTCCAAGAGGTCTTAAAGCATTGAGGGACCTACTGTTTAACAAGGAGGAAAGGGGGTTAACACTAGGTAATAAGAATTTTTGGTTTCAAAATCATCCGGTGAGGATAGCAAAGGACATGCACAGGTGCATTCCTGGATGCTCATCACTCCCAACAAGGACTGCGGCCTCTTGGGTAGTAATAACCGACTCTCTGCAGAAGTCTCACATCAGGCACAATCTCTTTGCTGACTCTGACATCCATACATGAGGACAGAAGAGAGGAATGAAAAGCATAGGACATGGCAAAAAAGTAGGCTTTCCCAAGAAAAGATTCCCTTCAAACTGGGTCTATATAACTGCTGTGAAACTTGTCTTTGATATCTATCCCTGCCACCCCACCCCAACTGTCCCATGAAGAAATTCTGGTGTTAAGTATAACACTTTTGTCTAAAGCCATTGAAACCACTTCATCGTATGACCATGTTCATAAATTCACCACACATTGTCAAAGATTGCTCAAAAGCAAATGTTTTACTAAAAAGAACTTAATACTTTAAAAAGCAGGCATGGCCTCCACCCTCCACTGCCCTACTCCCCATTTTTATTTTTGACATTTTCTCACCTGACCATTTCATATGAAGAAGACAGTGTGAACAAAGCAAAGGTCTTACTGCTTCTTTTCAATGAACGATTATTCTGGAATGTTGCTCAGGGACCACCTCTTGTTTCCAGCAGTACTCAACCAAAGAGTTCCCATTCAGTGTTTAGTCAGAAGGAACCAGGTTTCTCTCAAGGATGCTGAAGGTGACAAAATACACTTGAAAGCATGATAGTCTGCTTCTAAGCTACAATAATATGCTCACCTGGGCTGGGGAGGGGAGGAAAGGGGATTGATCCTGTACCCCTATTTCCTCCACAAAAAGGGAGGGTGGTGAACAGAATCTGGAAATTACCAGATAAATGTTTGCTGCCACCTTCCCATAAAGCCCTCTATAGATTTCCTTAGAGTCCAGGGTTGTGCCTGAGCTTGTCAGTATGAATGGAGCTTGGCCCTGGCTTGAAACACAGTTCCCTCACTAGGGATATACCCCATCCCACTTTGCACAAATACATGGTTCCAAGGGGTCAGAGTGGGAGTGAAGATGGGGGGAAAGAAAATGCTTGGGTCAGTGTAAATCCCTCAGACACTTGGCAAACTTTTGTCATGTGAAGGATGTTACCTCATGAAAGGAGGCCTCCTTGCCATACTGTTTGAATGGCATTCCCCTTAGCAATTTCAATACATACCTTAATAACCCTATTTGGCACACAAAAACAAATATACTCTTATTTCACATCTTTTATTGAAAATACAAAAATGTGCCCTAAAAGAAAATAGGACACCAACTTTGTTCATTTATTCAATTCATTCAACAGGTATTTGGTTTCTTAATGTTGTGCTATGCCCAATTTGTATCTGGTGGGAAAACACTTTGGAAAAACTGTCATGGAGACCATACCTTAGAAAATGGGACCTGTGAAATGACCATTGACTACAGGGGCCCAGGCCATGCCTACAGAGGCCAGGCCAAAGGGAGGCACAGGCACCCTAGGTGGCCTAGGTGGCACAGGAGCTCTGAGCAGCCCAGGTGGCATAGGTAGCCCAGGTGGCCCAGGTGGACGTGGCAACAGAGGAACACACCTCCAATTAGGCTCCAGAACAGGGATGGCATTATAAGGCCCATTCAAGATTAACCTCACAGGTTGACCCATGGCGACCGGGGGCATGTTTCTGAGCAGTAGTGCCCTCTGGTGCCTCCTCCATTTGGCCCTTCTGTTCTGAAACCAAACCTTCACAGGGAAAAAAAAAAAAGGATTAGTTTAGTATATTGAACTGTTAATGTCGTAATAGAAAACACAACATGCAACTCTATATGCCACTGAGATTTTAAAATGGAACAGGGGAAGCAATTCCTTTGTTACTAAAATATCTTAGGAAAGTTAATGCCACACCCACTCCCTTCAGCTAACCCTCAATGAGCTAAACCTAGCCCAGAAGTTGGCACAACGCTTTGACTCTCTCCTTCTTCTTCTGGTATTCTTTAATGGTTTTTAGGTCATGGATGCAGATCCAGTTGATGTTCTCTGCTTTTAATGCTATGCCTGCTAAGAGGATATAGAAATATCAGTACCCTGACAGTTAACCACCATCTCTCTAGCTGCCTCTGCCCCCTCCCCACTAGGGACAGTATCACCCTGGTTGTGGGGGAAGCTGAACATGATGAAAAGGTGGGCTCATTAAAGTTAATAGTGTGGGGAATGGTCCCTCTTTGAAAAATCCATCTTCAGACTGAAGTAACTCATCAATAGTAGTGTGTTGGATTTTTAGACAGAAGGTTTTCTTCAATAAAAGGTCATTCATCCTCTGAAATATCTTGAGAGTTAAAAAGGCAGTATGGCAAGGGAGGCTTGGTCACGAGGGCCCAGGGAGTTTGTGACTTGTTTTGCTGAAATACAAGAATTGCTGAAACACTGAACATTGCCCTGATATTTTAGCTTTAGTGTTAAGGAAAATTTAGCCTAACTGGGTCCAAATTCACTAAAGTCTCAAAATTCTTTTCCCAGACAAGAGTTTGATCATACCATCGTCACCATTGTCAATTCTGAATGCTCCAATCTGCCCGACCCTCCAAAACTTCCTGGGTTGAGGACTCAGTCTGTTCATTCTGCTGTAGCTACATTTCTAGGATCCTGGACAGTAGCCACCATTGCCCTGCATGGTGGGGTACCTTAGGCCCTGCCAGCCCTATTCCTTAACCTGGAGATCCCAATCCCATCATTCATTCCTAAGGCAGGAAGTCCAACTAGGCATTTTGAGAAGATGGTCAACAACAATGTGGGGGAGGGATCACAAAAAAGCTCCTCTGTGAATGCCTGCCAAAGATTAAAAAAATAAAGAAACCCCAAACTCCTGTCAATTAGACTTCACTGTCATTAGCATTCTACTTAATGAGTTTTACACTGTATTTAATCCTTTTGGAAGTTCCCAAAGTGCACACTGTAAGTGAGACAAAGGACCTCCTCTCTCTGCTTGATGCCTCATTTTCACTTTCCCATCTTAGAAGTTAGAATCCTTCTGTGGCATAAAGATACAGTCTAAAGAAGGCCAGTGTAATAGAGTTTACTTGAGAAGGATTCAAATATACCAATGGTCAAATCTCCTTAAACGTAAACAAAACCCACAGTACGCTGTGGTGTGGGCCAATATTTGGTCCATATTCCCAATATTGATTACATAAAACAGGTCTACTATATATTTGCACAAGAGAAGAGGGAGATCGCTTATTAAAAGTTTCTTGGGGAAAATCCTGCTGTAGAGTTTGGAAGTAGATGAGAATATTATCTTTTTGTTTATTTGTGTCTTGTGCCTCATTTCCACTTCAGAAATCTATTGAGAGAGCACTATGTAAATAAACCCAGAGAGGGGAAAGCACAGCTCTCCAAACCTTAAATTTTTTCCCCTCTGAGAAAGTGGAGGTCTTGTCTTCCCAACCTGAAGCTGGGCTTGATTCCTGGCCCACCTTTTGGCATTAGGATACCAGCACTTAGGGGCCTGCTTTGATGGGCTGCGTTTCTAGATACCACCACCAGATCTGCAGCCGTTTCCATCACTGCACTCAGATAGGTACTCCAGGTAAAAGCTAATAAGCCCATCCATATTTTTTGGGGGATGGGAGAGGGCAAACACTTCCTTGATGCAACTTATGGTTTTCTGTGATCTCAAATAGTCATCATTTGATCTCTTGATCTAAAATTAGTCATCACTGGCTGAGTAAATGAAAAGGTATTTCAAATTAATACAAGTAAGAATCTGGCCAGAACTGAGAGCAGCTCCTCAACCAAATCCCACAAAACTCACCTTTTTAGGATACCACCAAAAAGGAAAAACAACAATCCTTAGATGCTAGAAATCTATCAAATGCATATTCACTTATGCATTTGGTAGTTTCATAAAGTTAAATTTGCATGGCAGCTGCAATGCATATAGTTTGTATACAAGTCTTCTCTAACCTTTTCACCCTTTCTTAGGTCAGTGGAACTTTACTCAAAAATGTGGGTTTTTTTTTTTTTTTGTTTCATTTTTTAGACAAATTTCCAGAGCTTGAAAACCTTCTCCCATTACCATGATGTGACAATTTTTACAATGTTTTCAGGCTGACACATCAAAGTATTCTAGGAAATTAAAATTTAGGGCTGCCACTCTCTATACCACTTTACAAAATACTTAAACAACAGCAGGAGGACCAGGTACTTAAGACTTTGAAGCCATCTCCCCCCATCAGTCTCAGTTTAACTAAATATACATTAGTTACTCATGTTCTGTGTTCTGTGTGTGAATTACTCCCTCACCCCAATGTCTAAATATTAATAAATTCACTCATTTAGCTAAGAGCTTATGCCTGGTTTTAAATATTTTAAATAATTTATACAGTTGAACCATCTTATAGCCTAGCTCTTCAGTGCATGAATTTGAATATTTCTCAGAGGATTGAGCCCCAGCATGACTCTAGAGAATATAAGAAGCTGGACTTTATTTATTGGTTTTATATACACACATATATATACATATATATATATACACATACATATACACACACGTGTGTGTATACATGTGCATGATTATATATGTACATACATATACACATAAATACACATACACAGACACACAGAAGTAGAAGAGGCTTAGGAAATTGTGTTTCCTATGGTAAGGGGGAATTTCCATAAGCTTGAGTTTACTTATCCCATTTCCACCCTCCAAACCGCCCAATGCTCAAAACTTATTTGCCAAACGTGGAAAAGACAACAA
Organism: Tolypeutes matacus; assembly: GCA_026826555.1. NCBI lineage: Eukaryota > Metazoa > Chordata > Mammalia > Cingulata > Chlamyphoridae > Tolypeutes > Tolypeutes matacus. Next base: position 1,439,363 of record JAKSZT010054497.1, on the reverse strand, counting down.
AAACACACCAACTTGACAATGTCTAGGACAAAACTGTCCAAGTCCTGAAGCATGTTTTAGAATGGCTGCCCTGCCAAATTGCTTTTTCAAGATTTACTGACCTGCACTCTGGCTTCAGTCAAATTCAGGCGTCTTGCAAGCTCCTCTCTGGGGGGGAGGATCACAAATGTTCAGTATTTATACTTGTGGATGAAATGAAATATATGGATATACATTTCATGCTTGTTTAAAAATTTCTATCCCCCTTCCTAATACAAGTTTCTGTAATACAGCTTGCAGTTCCCTTTAGGGAGGGTTTTCCCATAGACAACTTATCTGTTACATAAGATGAGAAAAGGGAATATATGTGACAGTGCTTGGAAGCGTGTTTGTTAGTTGAATATGACTCAATCACTTTTTCTGTTTGTGGAATAGCAAAGAACAACCCTAGAAATCTTTTTTTGGGAGGTCCCTCCGAGAAAATAAACAAAACGCCAAAACACCTTTAAAGCAGTGTTTTGAACTAGAGTATATCTGTTTATTGTAAAAGGGGGAGAAGTGGACCCTCAAGAAGGAAACTCCACACCACCTGAACCGAAGGGAAATTCTTTTTTGCTCTTTGGGGGTGAAGGCTGAATGTAGCAGAATTAGAAACGCGCTTCCAAATCCCACACCAATCCTTCCTGGCCCCCATCTTAGCAGGGCCAGAATAGGCCTGTCCCTAGGCGGATTGGGACCCCAAGGGCTCGGAGTCTTGTGGCTTTGTAAATCTCCAGGCTCTTCCTCCGGATTGGAAAATGGCATCCACGTGGCAGGGCCGGGACTAGGGTGAGCGAGGCACTCGCTCACAAAATTTAAAAGGCACTAAAAAAACTCATGAATCAAAGTAAATAATATTCTAATACAATATTTTAAAACATCAAAATCCGCGATGGACAGTTTATAAAAATTTCAAGTAGACAGCATCCGACCTTGCCTCACTGGCCTCCTCCTAGTCCCGCCGCTGTCTCACAGCCCCTCAAGCCCCGTAGGCATCATTCCAAACCTGGAGACCACGGGCGGATCATCTAGGTGGTTTTTGGCTCAGGTAAATGAGGAAAGGGGGCCCGGGGAGAGTGCCAGAGCCGGCCCGGGCTGAGTTGGAGCCCTGTGGAGAATTGTGCAAGCCTCTTACCGCGCGAACACGTCGGGGTATTGAGTGCGATGGAAAACACTCTCCAGCTCCTGTAGCTGCAACTGGGTGAACGCGATGCGGTAGCGGCGCTGCTTCCTCTCCCTGGGCTGTGGTCCCTCCGCGGCCGGGGCGGCCGGCTCCTCCAGCCTTTGCTCTGGCTCTTGGCGGCCCGCGCCGCCGCTCACCGGGCTTTCGTCGTCCAAGGGGCCCAGAGCTCCTGCGCCAAGGTAACCTGCTGCTGTTCCCTGTTGAAGTATGGACCGTGTTTCCTGCTCATCGTCTTCTGTTACAATCATCGAGGTCAGGGTAGGCTTCGCATCTGGGAAAGGAGGAAAGTAAAAGAGAGACCAGGGCGTTGGAGCCCACGATGCGTGGGCAGGAGGAGGCGAGGGGCCGCGACGGAAGAGCAGCGGCGGCGGCCGCGCAGCGTCTGGTCCACTCGCCTCTCCCAAGTAAAGTTCGTTTCTTGGAGTGCGACGAAGCACCTGTCCCCGTCCAGGCACTGACCATCCAGTTGTTCTTCGTGGACTCCCAGGTTGCTGTAGCCGGTGTCATAGTGGCTGCACCCGGGCTGAGGCTCCATGACCGCAGTGCTGTGGACAAAGATGTGCGGCTCCGCCGACTCCGCGCTGGGGGCCCGCTTGGATTCCCTAGTCGGGACTAGAGCCCCGGCCGGGTACTCTTCTGGCGCCGGGATCTTTGTGGGCTCTGAGAGTAAGTCTTGCGTCTTATATAGCGGTACGGTGCCTTCCGCCAGTCCAAAGCGTACACGCTCCCGCCCCTTAGACGCCCGCTATTAGCATTCACTTTACTTCTAGTTGTGTGGGTGGGGCCCGATGGGGGCGCGCACTCGGGCGTGTAAATAAAATAGGGCGGGTGAGCACGAGAATGGTGTTGGTAGTGGGCATACTGGTGGGGAGAGACGGTGGCTCCACCTTGCAGTTTATTGACTACTCCCGACTTGGGCGGGGTGCTTGATTGGAGGAAGGGGCTCGGCTGGATTGTGAAAGCCGATTTGGGGGCGGGGAGAGGGCCCCCACAAGCTCCTAGATTTCTTGGAGTAGCGTGTGGAGAGAATGTTCCTCCGCCCAGCCCTCGATGTTCGGCAGCCGGCGCACGGCACTGTGCCCTTTACTTCTCCAGAGGAAAAGCCCAAGAGATAGGACTGGGGAAAGCACAGAGTCGACAGCAGCTCAATTCATGGTAACTAATGGATAAAACTTTGGTTCTCTTCCCTTTGCGTCCAAAGTCAGTGAATCGGACTTGTGATTAAAACGAAATGATTAGCGAGGGGGCTGCTTGCTCTGGTTATTATTTTATCTTTTGCCACAACACTGAAATCAGAGCCTGCCGTGCATCCTGGGGGGTGGGAGCTTGGGGCGGGGTTTGCAGAGCAGTCCCGGTGAGCTGCAGGACCCACGCACCTCTTTAGAACGTTTTGAGGACTCCAGATTTTTAGAAGTGAACCCACGTCAGAGTGCAAATGTAGAAACCTGCCGCGTTCTCAGTGCATCCAAGAACGCCTACACTACCTGGGCCCCTTCCTTTGGTCCGTGGCGCACGCAACGTTTGCTGTTACTGCAACTTTTATCTCAGTCTACTTAGCAGGTGCCTAAAGCGCGGCTCTTCCCCAGCCTGTGCTGTAGAACTGGGAGAGTTCCCACCTTCCCCACAACCATGTCCTCTTCCCCCCTCCTTTTTTCTAGAACTATCTTCGTGAACTCTTGCACCCCACTGATGAGACCAAAAAAAAAAAAAAAAAAAAAAAAAAAAAGGGCCAGGCCACGATAGAAGGGGCTATTGTTCTCCTGTCAAGAAGTGTTTGCAAGTGCTCTAGGACATATTACTGTCATTAATATTTTAAGAAGAGCCTCTAATAATGGGCCCTACGCCTTATACTATTTTTACCTTCACAATCGCCATTATTATCATCCCCATTTTTTACACAAAAAACTTAGCTCCAGGAAGGCCAGGCAACTTGCCCATGGTCACATAACTACTCTGTTTACAAAGTCCGTGTGCTTTTCATCATATTGCTGCTGCTACTTATGTCAAAGGAGTAACTAATGGTGGGATTCCAGGCAAGAGTGGAGAAAGGGGAAAGTATTTTGGGGAAGAAGGCCATTGGGCAGAGTCTTATAAAGCTCTTGAATGCACAGAGTCTCCTCTTCCCCTTGCACCAGCAGTGAAGGGTTTCCCAGCCCGCTTTTTCACGTTTGCTCAACACTGAGGGTACACCAGCAGGAACAGGGTGCTGCAGGCATTGGTTACTGAGCTGGTTCCTCAAAAACGCAGTTAGGAGGGAGAGGTTAAGGATTATCCTCCTGACAGGGCTGCCGTTAGGACTTATGTGGATTCTAGGCACTTTTGCTTTCTTAGGCCCTTTTTTCCATTAAAAAATATTTTAAGTTATATATTTACAACTACATTGGCATAAAGATGGATACAATCCAGGCTGGGTTATATTAATTTTTAACTTCTGATTTCAAAAGAAATCCAAACATTTTCATGAGCCCCTAAAAGTATGGGGGACCCTAGGCACTGTGACTACTGTGCCTAATGGATAAGACCCTTCTGCCCCCTGTTTCCAGAGGGTGGTGGTAGGAAACCAGCTAATAGATGGTTGGTTAACCAATTCAATTCCAAAGGATGTCACAGGGTGGCAATCCCACAAATCCATGCAGGTTTTAATCATGGTGTGCAGTAACCTATCTTAGTATATTGGTTACAACTTGATTGGTGTGTTCTGTCACAGCTCAGATTTTCACAGTTAATGCCAGTGTTTTCTAAACTTCAGTCATACATGTGCCCCTTTGCAAGTTTTGTCTTGTCTGGTAGTATTCAAAGTTTTTACAGAAATTGCTTTACCTTTTGAAAACCCTAAATACCTAATTGAGCCTCATCCTGGACAAAACTAGCCATGAATTCAAGGATTTGATGTACCAGATTTATGTAAGGTAGAGAGCATGACAATAGTTTAGAGTGGGGTCCTGAAACCAGACTACTGGCATTGGATTCCTGGCTTTGCTTGCCACTTGCTACCTGGCTAACCTGGTGAGGTGCTTTTTCTCCCTGTGCTTTAGTATTCACATCTGTAAAATGGGAATAACCAATAGTACTTACTTCATGATGTTGTTGTGAGAATTAATTGACATGATAACAACTAACACTTATGTAATTCTTACTATGTGCCAAGCACTGTCCTAAGTGATTTTCATATATTAACACATTTAACACTCATAACAATCCTGTGGAGATAGATACTGCTGTTACCCTCATTTTGCAGATTATGTTATTGAGTCACAGAGAGGTTAAGTAAATTTCTTAAAGGCACCCAGCTAATAAGTGTTGTACCTTGGGCTTGAACCTAGCTTCTTAAGATTATGCTTTGTACAGAGCATGTGCTCAATAATGGTAGCTATTATGATTTTTTTAAAAAATTAAAGATACAATTCACTGTTTTCTGGTATATCCACGAAGTTTTGCAACCATCACCATTATCTAACTCCAGAACATTTTCACCACCCCATAAAGAACCCCCATACCCTTTAGCAGTCACTCCCCATTCCCCCTTTTCTGCAGCCCCTGGTAACCAATACTATGGCTTTCTATTTCTATGGGTTTACCTATTCTGGACATTTCATATAAATTGAATCATACAGTATATGGCCTTTTGTGTATGGCTTCTTTCACTTAGAATGTTTTTAAGGTTCAACCATTTTGTACCACGTATCAGTACTTTATCCCTCTTTATGACCAAATAATATTCCATTGTACAGATATACCACATTTTGTCTGATGTTGATGGAAATTTAGGTGTTTCCATTTTTGATGATTGTGAGTAGCACTGCTATGAGCATTTGTGGACAAGTTTTTGTTTGAATACCTGTTTTTAATGATTTGGGGTAAATACTTACTAGTGGAATAGCTGGGTCATATAGTAATTCTATGTTTAAATTATTGAGGAACTACCAAAGTGTTTTCCACAGTAGCTGCACCGTTTCACATTCCCACCAGGAATTATGAGGATTCAAGTTTCTCCACATCTTTGCCAACACATCTTCCATTAAAAAAAATTAAAGCCACTCCTAATGGTTGTGAAGTGGTATCTAATTGTGGTTTTGATCTGTGTTTCCTTAATGACTAATGATGTTGATTATCTTTTCATGTGCTTTTGGCCATTTGTATATTTTTCTTCAAGAAATGTCTATTCAAGTCCTTTGCCCACTTATTAATTGGGATGTTTGTCTTTTTGTTGTTGAGTTGTTAGTGTTCTTTATATATTCTGGACACTAGGTCCTTATCAGATATATGACTTGCAGAATGATGCTTGAGTGGGATTTTGTGTCAGGCTTCTTTCGCTTAGAATAAAGTTTTCAAGGTTCATCCATGTAGTAGCATGGTCAGTACTAAATTCCCTTTTATGACTGAATAGCATTTCATCGTATGGATATACTACATTATTCATTCATCAGGTAATGGGCATGTGGGTTTTTCCTCTTTTGTCTGTTATGAATAATGCTGTTATGAACATTCATGTACATGATTTTGTGTGAATATATGTTTTCTTTCAGCTTTCTTGAGTATATACCTAAGAATGGAATTGTCTGGTCATATAGTAGCTCTATGTTTCACTGAGGAACTGCTAGACTGTCTTCCAAACTAACTACACCATTATATGTTCCTGCCAGCAATGTATGAGGGTCACAATTTCCCCATGTCCTCAGCAACATGTGCTATTATCCATCTTTTTTCATTATAGCCATGCTAGTATGTATGAAGTAGTATCTAACTGTGGCTCTGATTTGCATTTCTCTGATCACTAATGCTGTTGAATATCTTTTTATGTGCTTATTGGCCATTTATGTATTTTCTTGGAGAAATGTCTATTCAGATCTTTTGACCATTTTAAAAATTGAGTTATTTATCTTTTTATTGTTGAGTTGTAAGTATTATTTATATATTCTGGATACTAGACCCTTATCAAATATGTGATTAATATTTTTTTCTAGTCTGTGGGTTGTCTTTTCACATTCTTCATGGTATTCCTTGAAACAAAGTTTTTGATTTTGATGAAATCCAATTTATTTATTTTTTTCTTTGGTTGCTTGTGGTTTTGGTGTCATATCTGAGAAACCATTTTCTAATTCAAGGCCAAGAAGATTCACTCCTCTGTTTTCTTCTAAGAGTTTTTAATTTTATCTCTTACATTTAAGTCTATGATTGATTTTGAGATAATTTTTGTGTATGGGATAAGGTAGAGGTCCAATTTCATTATTTTGTATCTGAGTATTTAGTTGTCTTAGCACATTTGTTGAAAAGACGGGTCTTCCCCCATTGAAATTCCTTGCCACCTTTGTCAAAAATCAATTGACCATAAAATGTAAGGGCTTATTGCTGGACTCTCCATTCTATTCATGATCTCTGTGTCTTTCCTTATGCCATTACCAGACTGTTTTGATTACTGTAGTTTTATAGTAAGTTTTGAAACCAGGAAATCTTTGTCCTCCTACTTTTTTCTTCTTTTTCGATTGTTTTGGTACTCTGGGTCTTTTGCATTTCCTTATGCTTTTTTAGGATTTGCTTGTCGATTTATGCAAAAGGGCCTGCTGGAATTTCGATAGGATTTCATTCATCTTCATGGACATGTGGGCTGCATTAGGGCCCCCTGAAACAAACTTGGTATTTGTCTTCCCTCCTGAGCTGTTCATGTTACCTGGATGATTTTGAAACTTAAAAGTTTCTTATTTCCTAAAATATTGACCCTTATCCTTCTTTTAAACACCAGGTTCCTCAGTGTGCTTAGCCTTTTTGAACTATAGAGTATATGAATATTTTCTTTTTCTGAAGATTTTGAGTGTGTATGTGATATTTAGCCGGGAGAGGGAGCAGAGAGGAGCCTGAAGAGAACTCTATGGTAGGTAGAAAATAAAATTTAAAAGTAAGTTTTGTATCATCATTCCTATCAAAATTCCATGGTCGGATTCTGTTTTTTTTAATAATTTGTTCATTGTCAATTTTGGCATTAATTTTGAATTTTGACTTTGATTTGGATATTTTTAAAATATTGCATTAAAATATTATTTATTTCGATCACTAACTTTTTTGGTGCCCTCTTAAATTTGGCACATAAAACGAGTGCCTCACTCTCCTCACCTTGGTTCTGGGCCTGCTGAATAGACTGCGGGTTGTTTCTGAAGAGCTGTGACACTACAGAGGGTCTGATATGGATGTGTCTGACATGGCCATAGGGAGTTTTTATGAAGGGGGCGTAGACAAGGAGATGAGAATGATCCTATAGGTTGGGGCTTTCAGAAAAAAATGCAGAAAATTATTTTGTGTCCATTGGGAAGTCCATTTCAGTATATATCCAGCCCCTGGGTGAGTGTGGCAGGATTGGGATATAGGTGAAGGGTTAAGTGCCCAGTGGGTAAGTGCCAGGGAAATATGAAGCTACTGTCCCATAGAGGGGCTCAGGGAAGCCCCAGGTGTGGGTTTGGTACTACCACACCAAGATGGCATACTTGCCTGCTTCCCCTCACGGATGCAGGCTTAGCATGCTTTGCAAAAGGGATGTGCTCTTGCAAATCTTCTGCCAGTCAGTAATCCCTTTGTGAAGAAACTAATGATCCCTGAGTGACAACGACCAGAGAATCTCTGGTCGGTAAACTGAGGCAATCTCTAGATGGTTTTAAAGGTCCCTTACAGTCAAGAGATCTGTAATATTTGCAGTTCACTTGATTCTTATCACTTCTCCCTATAAGCTAGGGATTCAGAACTTTTTTCAGTCCTTAACCAAAAGGCCCTAAAGACCACCCCTGATTATCTACCACAAAAAGACTGATAGGAAGAGTGGGGTGGCTTTTGATTAAACACAGTGAGGTCATGTTTGCTTTTATTAAGTAATTTGTCCATTTATGTCAGAAACCAAACTATAGGCTTTTGTTTTTAACCAACTTTACTTCTTAGAGATGAAACATTGGGACATATGGAGGCGCCTCATATCTACCTTTGGGGAAACTACAGTTCTCTGTGATTCATTCAGCCTCTTGAGATTGTGTCTACGCTGACAAAGTGAGGGGAAACTCACTGCGTCTATTTGCATTTCTAGTCCTCACCTTAGAAAGGAGGGGAGGAAAGGAAAAACAGCCTGGTGCTGCCTATTACTGAGACAATAAAAATGATAGATTTTTGCATTCGCAGCCCTGTCTTGGAAATCATGGACCCTCCAAGTTTGTTTCATGAAACCGAACATTTGCACACTAAATCCCAGTCCAGAGTCTGGGCTTTTTTGCTGGAACCAGGGGTGAAGAGTAAAGTTCTGTGGTTTATATTCTTTAAATTTTGCCGAATTTCTTTCGGCCAGAAATATTGTAGAATGACTGCTCCTGATGGCTACATACAATAATGCATGAACCAGATACAATTCCTAAGGCTTTCTTAACCTATTCCTAGGCCCCCCCCGGGCTCAAGCTTCAAAAAGCATGCCTCCCTATTGCTGGATTCCCTCTAGAGATCCTTTCAGAGGGGAACCTTTCATGGCCTTCTTTATTCTTTCTATGATCTGGAAAAGTAATTGGCTTTTAGTTCACTTTGTGTTCAAAGAAAATTACAGTGTGCTAATTACTATTGGCTTTCAGGTATTTCAAGTTCTATCGCAATTCCCACCTCTTGTAGGAAGTCTTCCCATCCCACCCCAGCCCATAGTACTAGCTCTCATTGTCTTCTGAACTCTCACAGCACTTGCCATTTGAAATATTCACTTGATTTTTTATCACATTGCCTCAATTGTGAGTCATCTTTAAATGTATATAGGCACAAATGCATGGATATATGACAGTATGTACGTATATGTATGAATGTTTTGCTTCCTCAGATTGCAAACTCCTTACACATCACATATTTCTTATTATTCCTCAAAACTGTGCTGAGTATATACTAGGCATCCAGTAAAGATTTGTTGATTGTTTGGCGAATATGGGTAAAGGGTGACTGGTCTTGCCCAAGGTCAAGGCTCCTGTAGATTCTTACTAGCTGAGCTTGTCCAGGGTTGGCTCCATCTTCTCATTTCTCTCTTAGCTCATATGGCAGTCTCAAGAGACTAAGGTAGCTAAGTTATTCCCAGGAAGGGTCTGGGATTTACTTATTGGTCTAGATGTGGTTTGAGAAACTGGACAGCATCATACTCTCCTCTCTGTCTGACAAACTGTCTGTAGAGGCCTTTGAACCTCCTGTCTGCACTGAGAAGGCTCTTCTATCCTGTCCCTTTCTCCTTCACTGTCGTCCTCCCTTTCCTTCCTATCATATGCACATGCTCTGCTTGTGCATGTGTGTGTGTATTACTATTCAGTAATACACAACATGTAAATGCCACAAGAGAGGAACAAAGCAATGTTATAGGAGTTCAAAAGAGGGAGAGGTCACATTTGGTACAAATCTAGAAACGTATATGGAAGAGGTGGAATTGAAAATGAATCTTGAAATATGGGTGGGAATTATTTTTTACTGTCTTAAAACAATACTTTCCCCCTCCTGATCATAAAAGTAATGGATGATTGTTGTGATAAATTTGGAAAGTATGGGAAATCATAAAAAATGAAAAATAAAATAAAATTATCTCACCCATAACCTTTATCATGCAGAGGTGATAACAACTTTCAGGTTTTTTTCTATACTACTTTACAAGTACTATATTCCATGTAACTATCTGATATTCTTTGTTGTCTAACATTAAATCACAAACATTTCCTACACTTAAAAAGTTTTTTATAAGCTCTGAATAAGTGATTGCATAAGAGTCTGTTATTATTCATCCATTCTCTATTTATTGGCAACCTTACTCATTTTTGTATTTCAGTGACAGGCACAGTGCCCAGCACTTCTTGGGTGCTCATTAAATACTTGTTGAATCAATGAATGAATGAACAGTTCTCAGGCATTATGCTAGACCTATAACATAATTTACTTAACTGTTTTCTCCAATGTTGAACATTTAGGATTTTCCTTTTTTTCTGTTTTGTATAACCAGTGCATCTTTGTGCATGAATTGTTTATGGGAAGAATTTGAAGAGTTGAGGGATGAGAGAGAGAGTCTAGGCAGATAACCCAACATGAAGATGGCATAGAGAGTGCATATTATGGGACAGCAAATAGTCAAGTTTAGCTAGAGAGGGGGTGTAGGGGATAAGTGGGAGCCAGGGCTGAAAAGTGATGATAATTCCCCACATTTGTATAGTAGTTACTAATTTACAGATTTCTTTTAGGAGCTTTATCTTACATAGTTCTTATAACATTATTATCTCCACTCTATAAGTGAGAATACTGCGAATGATGTAGGTTTGAGTAGCCCAAGCTCACACAGCCAATAATATGTGGAGATAGAATTAGGTCTCAAAACATATGTTTAGGAGTTTGAGTTTTACCTTGAAAGTGATGGGGAGTTTGTTTTATTAATAGTAATAGCATAACTTGAAATTTTAAAATAGTTTAAGACTAACAAGAAGTTGCTAAAATTATAGTACAGAATGTTCCTGTGTACCTTTCACCCAGCTTTCAGCAATGATAACTTATTTAACCATAGTACATTGTCAAAACGAAGAAATAGATGTTGCATTGGGTACAATATTTTAAACTCGGTGTGTCTCAGCTTCAGCTATTTATTTAGAGCCAAATAATTGTTGGCTGTGAGGGTCTGTCCTGTGCATTGTAGGATGTTTAACAGTACCCCTGCTTATCCACTAGATGCCAAAATCTCCTTTCCCTGCCTGCCCCGCCCTCCCTCCCCCAGTTATGACAACCAAAAATATCTCCAGGTATTGCCAAATGTTCCCTGCAGGGCACAACATCGCCCAGGGTTGAGAACCATTGTATTAACTCAAGTACAGAATTTATTTGGATTTCTCCCATTTTTACATGAACTTTGTGTGTTTCTGTGTGTATATAATTCTATGAAATTTTATTGCATGTATAGATCCATGTAACCATCACTACAATTAGGATACAGAACTCTTCTATAACCACAAAGAAACTCCCTGGTATTATACCTTCATAGTGACACCCTTCCCCAGCCCCTAACTCCTGGCACCCACTGATCTATTTCTCCATATTTTTTGTCACTTTGAGATTGTTATATGAATAGAATCATACAATATATAATATTTGAGACTGGCTTTTTCACTTAGCATAATTCCCTCACAATTCATTTAAGCTATTGCTTGTATTGATGGTTCCTTCTTATTTACTGCTGAATTGAGTTGCTTAACCATTCAGCTCTTATGGTCATCTAGTTTGCAGTTTTTGGCTATTACAAATAAAGCTGCTATGAACATTTATGTGCAGGTTTTTGTGTGAACAGAAATTTCATTTCTTTGGGATAAATCCCCAAGAGTGCAATTGCTGGGTCATATGGTAGTTGCATGTTTAGTTTTTTAAGAACCTGCCAAACAGTTTTCTGGACTGGCTGTGCCAATTTACATTCCTACCGATCATATGTATTGATAGAGTTTCTCCATGTCCCTGCCGGCATTTAGTGTTGGCACTTTTTTTTTAATTTTAGCCATGCTGACAGGTGTGTAGTAATAATATATATATGGAAGTAATATCTCATTGTGGAGTTAATTTGCATTTTCCTAATGGCTAATGAAGTTGAACATCTTTTCATGTACTTATTTGCCATCTATATATCCTCTTTGGTAAATGTCTATTTATATCTTTTGCCCATTATCTAATTAGATTTTTTTCCTGTCAGATTTTCAAAGTTCTTTATGTTTTCTAGATTCTTTGTCAGATATGTCGTTTGCAAATATTTTCTCCTAGTCTGTAACTTGTCTTTTCATCCTCTTAACAGGTTCTTTTGCAGAGCAAAAGTTTTCTATTTTGATGAGGTCCGATTAATCAATTTTTCCTTTTATGGATTGTGTCATGTCTGAGAAATTTTTGCCTAGCCTTGGATCCTGAAGCCTTTCTCTTATGTTTTTTCCTAAAGGTTTTATTTTTCATGCTATATATTTAAGACAGTGATCCATTTTGAGTTGGTTTTTTACAAGGTGTTAGGTTTAAGTTGAGGTTCATCATTTTGTCTGTGGATGTCAAAATGCTTCAGCATCATTTATTGAAAAGGCTATCTTTCTTCCATTTAATTGGTTTTGTACCTTTGTAAAAAATCAGTTGAACATATTTGTTTGGTTCTATTTCTGGATTCTCTATTCTGTTCCTTTTATCTATATGTTTATCCATCTGCCAATACCACACAGTCTTGATTACTGTAGCTATATACTAAGTTTTGAGATTAAGTAGACCGATTCTTCCAACTTTATTCTTTTTCAAAATTGTTTTAGCTATTCTAGTTCCTTTTCCTTGTTCTATAAATTTTAGAATAATCTTGTCTATATCTGTAAAAATCTTGCTGGGGTTTTGATAGGAATTGTGTTAAATCTCTATATCAATTTGGGGAGAACTGGCATCTTTAATATGTTTAATTTTCTGATCCATGTACACAGCATGTCTCTCACTGGAGGGTTTGAAGCAGGGGGAGGAACATGATCCGATATTTTTTTTTTTCCAGTAAAACCACTCTGGCTGCTGTATGGAGAAAGAATTCTGAAAGGAGGCCCGTGTAGAGGCAGGGAGACCAACTAGGAGGCTGTTGTATTCGGCTTGGTGATAGATGATGGCTCGGATCAGATGATGGAGGTGGAGAGTCGAAACAGGCTTAGGGATTTATTTGTTTTACCCGGGAGGTCCTGGGAATCAAACCCAGGTCCCTCCATATGGGAGACAGACGCCCAACCATTTGAGCCACAATCTGCCCCCTGGATTTATTTTTGAATTGGAATTAATAGCACTTGATGATGGACTGAATGTGGGATTTGAAGAAGAGGAAACTGTCAATTTGTTTTAGCTGTGCTCTTATTTACCCACAGGGGAAATATCTGGGCATTATTCTCTTACTACAATGAGTTGAGTGCAGGGTTTTGCTAAGGAGAGCCAATGTCATGAGCCAACGTCTATGAATGGTTTGTCACAGGCAGGGTAAATTAAATTACAAGTTTGGGCCTTTTAAAATATGTTCTCTGGTATATTCCAAGTCCATAGTTGTTCAGTGGGCAGCATTTTAGAATGCTCTCAACAGTGGGGGACTTCTCTAGGGGTGGGAAGTGGACCTGCCATAGGCTAAGGCATACTAGGATAAAAGGTAGAAGGTTTCATATGTCATGGGGAATATCACGGTTGCATTCCCTGGAGCACTTTGGTCATACCTGTCAGCATTAATGGGAAGAGTTAGGCTCCATCTCCAGGCTGTAATTCCTGTCAGGAATGTCTTCTTTTGCCACCCCAATCTGTTAAATATGGTAGTCTTTTGAGGGGTTTGCAAGAAGCATTCTCCCTTCCCATTCACCATTGTTTTACCCATCCCATTACAGAAAACATTTCTTTAAGCTAACTAGGCAATTCATTTATTTTAAGCATTTGTTCTCTGTGATTCAGGAATCTCCTAGTGCCAATCAAAATAAATTGTCTGGTAGATATAACATGGTGTGAGGTTTTTATGGGAAGGATAAAATGGGGGAAAATGGAAAAGAAAAAAATAAGGTTTTCTTCAGTGGATTTATTACCTTTAATTCTCTTTTTGATTATTTGTTTTAAATATATATTTTTTTATTAGAGAAGTTGTGAGCTTACAAAACAATCAGGCATAATGTGCAGAGTTTCCATACATTACCCCTCCACCAATATCTTAAATTATTGTGGAACATTTGTTAAAGATTATGAAAGACCATCATTAGACTATTACCACTAACTATAGTCCGTAGCACACATTTGGTATATTTTTCCATACACACTCCTATTATTAACACCATGCATTAGTATTCTACATTTGTCATAGTTCATGAGAGAACACTCTCATATTTGTACTGTTAACCACAGTCCACCATCCACCACATGGTTCAGTGTGTTATACAGTCCCATGCCTTGTACATTTTATCCAAAGTGTACACTCAGTGGCTCTTATTTTCATTGCAGAGTTATGCAATAATCGCTTGGGGAGATGTTTGATGACTGTTTCAATCTCTTGTGTTTGGTTTGTTGAGGTCTTCTATTTCTTCTAGGGTCATTGTAGGTTGTTTGTATGTTCCTAGGAATTTGTCCATTTCATTTATGTAGTCTAGTTTGTTGCCAAACAGTTTTTCGCAGTATCCTTTTATCAGCTCTTTTATTTCTGTGGGGTCAGTAGTAATGTCCCTGTTTTTATTTCTGATTTTATTTATTTGCATCTTCTCTCTAGTTTTCTTTTTTAGTCTAGCTAAGGATTTGTCAATTTTCTTGATCTTGAAGAGCCAATTTAGGTTTTGTTAATTCTCTCTACTTTTTTTCTTCTCAATTTCATTTATTTCTGTTCTTATCTTTGTTATTAAATTCCTTCTTCTTGTTTTGGGAATAGTTTGCTGTTCTTTTTCTATTTCCTCCAACTATGCAGTTAGGTCATTGATTTTAGCTCTTTCTTCTTTTTTAATGTAAACACGGAGAGTTATAAATTTCCCTCTCAGCATTGCCTTCATTGCATCCCATATGTTCTGATATGTATTATCATTTTCATTTGTCTCGAGATATTTAGTGATTTCTCTTGCAAGTTTTTTATTTGGGCCACTGATTATTTAAGAGGGTGTTGTTTAATCTCCATATATTTGTAAGTTTTCCCTTTTTCTGCCTATTGGTGATTTCCAGCTTCATTCCATTATGACCAGAGAAAGTGCTTTGTATAATTTCGCTGTTTTTAAATTTGTTGAGATATGTTTTATGCCCCAGCATATGGCCTATCTTGAAGAAAGGGCCATAAGCACTTGAGAATAATGTATGTCTTGCTATTTTGGTGTGAAATGTTCTGTATATGTCTATTAGGTTTAGTTCATTTATCATATTATTCAAGCTGTTTCTTTATTGATCCTCTGCCCTGATGTTCTATCCATTGATGAGAGCAGTGTATTGAAGTCACCAAACATTATTGTAGAGACATCTATTTCTCCCTTCAGTTTTGCCAGTGTTTGCCTCATGTAATTTGGGGCATCCTGGTTAGGTGTACATACATTTGTGATTGTTATTTCTTCCTGGTGAATTGCCCCTTTTATTAAGTCATTACTTGTCTCTAATAACAGCTTTGCTTTTAAAGTCTACTTCGTCCAATATAAATATAACAACCCCAGCTTTTTTTTGGTTAATGTATTTGTGGAATATCTTTTTCCAGCCTTTCAATTTCAACCTATTTGTATCCTTGCATCTAAGGTGAGTCTCTTGTAGACAGCATGTAGATGGCTCATATTTTCTTATCCTCTACACGAGCCTGTCTTTTTTTAACGCAACAATTTTATTGATACATATTAATAAAGCATAAATCCATCCAAAGTGTACAATCAATGGTATTCGGTAAAATCACATAGTTGTGCATTCATCACGTCAATCATTTTTAGAGCATTTTCATTATTCGAGTAATAATAATAGTAATATTAAAAAACAAAAATCTGCCAACCAAACAACCAAACAAACAAAACTCAGCACCTCTCAATATCTCAATGCTTCCCCCTAGCTGCTATTCTGTTTCCTTCTCTCTAGTTTATCTGTATTTATATTTTGTAAAAACAGTCTTATATATGCAATATCACCCATATTCATATTTTACATGAGGTTTCGCTATATTATACAGTCCCATGTTACATTTTTTAGCTTTCCTTTCAGTAATATACATGTTTGTAGACTTTGCCTTTCAGCCACTGTCATACTCATGTAATAGCTCTGCTAGTCACAAACACTATGATGTGCTCTCACCATTTCCATTCATTTCTAAAGATTTACAAACAACCTTTTAACCAATTCTGCACAGATTAACCATCAGCTTTCCATTCTCTACCCTCATTCTATTTTTTGGTGACCTATATTCTAATTATTAATTCCATGAGTTTACATAATACATTTAGTTCACAATTGTGCAATCGTACAGTATTTGTCCTTTTGTGTCTGACTTGCTTTACTCGAAATAGTGTCCTCCAAGTTCATCCATATTGTCCTATGCTTTATGACTTCATTTCTTCTAACCACTGCATAATATTCCATCGTGTGTATACACCACAATTTGTTTATCCATTCATCAGTTGATGGACACTGGGTTGTTTCCAACTTTGGCAATTGTGAATAACATGCCATGAACATTGGTGTGCAGATGTCCGTTCTTGTCACTGCTTTCAGTTCTTCTGGGTATATAACTAGTAATAGTATTGATGGGTCACATGGCAAATCTATATTTAGCTTCCTTAGGAACTGCCAAACAGTCCTCCACAATGGCTGTACCATTCTACATTCCCACCAGCAGTGAATAAGCGTTCCTATCTCTCTATAACCTCTCCAATATTTACAGTTTTCTGACTTTTTAATAGTGGCCAGTCCAGTAGGTGTGAAATGATATCTCATTGTAGTTTGATCTGCATTTCCCTAATCGCTAGTGATGTTGAACATATTTTCATGTGTTTTTTTGCAACTTGTGTTTCTTCTTTGGTACAATTGTCTTTTGCCCATTTTTTAATCAGGTAGTTTGTCTTTTTATTGTTGAATTGTATGATCATGGATATTAAACCCTTATCGGATATGTGATTGCCAAATATTTTATCCCATTGAGTAGGCTTCCTTTTCACCCTTTTGACAAAATCCTTTGAGATTAAAAAGTATTTAATTTTGAGGCGGTCCCGTTAATATATTTTTTCTTTTGTTTCCCATGTTTTGGGTGTAAGGTTTAAGAAACTACCGCCTACCACAAGATCTTGACGATGTTTTCCTACATGTTCTTCGAAGATTTTTATGGTTGTCGCTGTTATATTTAGGTCCTTGACCATTTTGAGTTAATTTTTGTATAAGGGGTGAGACAAGGGTGCTCTTACTTTCTTTTCAATATGGCTGTTCAGTTCTCCCAGAAAGATTTTTTGAATAGACTGTTCTGGCCCAACTGGGTGGCTTAACAGTCTTGTCAAAAATGACTTAACTGTACATGTGTGGGTTTATTTCTGAGTTCTTGATTTGGTGCCATTGGTCAATCTGTCTGTCTTTATGTCAGTGCCATGGTTGTCTTTTTTTTGTTGTTGTTATTGTGTTTTGTTTGTTTTTTTTTCTTTTTTACCACTATACCTAAATAATATGCTTTAAAGTCAGAAAATGAGAGTCCTCCAACTTCGTTCTTCTTTTTAAAGACATTTTTTTTTTTTTTGTTATTCGGGGCCCCTTACCCTTCCAAATGAATTTGATAATTGCCTTTTCCATTTCTGCAAAAAAGGTTGTTAGGATTTTTATTGGGGTTGCATTGAATCTGTAAATCAGTTTGGGTAGAATTGACATCTTAATGATATTTAGTCTTCCCATCCATGAACATGGAATGTACTTCCATTTAGTTAGGTCTTCTTCAGTTTTGTTTAGCAATGTTTTGTAATTTTCTGACTACAAGTTCTTTATGTCCTTTGTTAAGTTTATTCCTAAATATTTGACTTTTAAAGTCACTATTATAAATGGATTTTTTCCCTGTATTCCTCCTCAGATTGCACATCAGTAGTGTATAAAAACGCTATTGATTTTTGCGTTTTCATCTTGTATCTCACCATTTTGCTCAACTTGTCTATTAATGCTACTAGTTTTGTTGTGGATTTTTCAGGATTTTCTAGATACTGGATCATAACATCAGTGAATAGTGACTGTTTTATATCTTCCTTTCCTTTTTGGGTGCCTTTTATTTCTTTACCTAGCCTAATTCCTCTAGCTAGAACTTTTAGCACAACATTGAATAACAATGGTGACAATGGGCATCCTTGTCTTGTCCTGATCTCAGCAGGAAAGCTTTCAGTCTTCCACCATTGAGTACAATATTAGCTGTGGGATTTTCAAATATGCACTTTACCATATTGGGATAGCTTCCTTCTATTCATATCTTTTGGAGTGTTTTTATCAAGAAAACGTGCTATATTTTGTTAGATGTCTTTTTTGCATAAATTGAAAAGGTCATCTGATTTTTCTTCACTTTATCAATTTGGTTAATTACACTAATTGTCTTTCTTGTGTTGAACCACTGTTGTATACCTGGGACAAAACCCACTTGATCTTTTAATGTGCTATTGGGTTCAGTTTGCAAGTATTTTGTTGAGGATTTTTGCATCTATCTTCATTAGAGATATTTGTCTGTAATTTTCTTTTTTTGTAGTATCTTTGCCTGGCTTTGGTATTAGGGTGACGTTGGCTTCATAGAATAAGTTTGGTAGAATTATTTCCTGTTCAATTTTTTGGAAGAGGTTGAGCAGGATTTGTATTAGATCTTTGAATGATTGGTAGGATTCACCTGTGAAGCCATCTGGTCCTGGGCTTTTCATCTTTGGGAGGGTTTTTTTTTGTTTTTGTTTTAAGATTTATTTATTTTTACTTTACTTTTTCTTTATTTATCTCCCCTCCCCTGGATGGTTCTCTCATCTGTCTGCTCATTTTTTTGCTCGCCTTCTCAAGGAGGGGCCGTGGACCGAACCTGAGACCTCCCATGTGGTAGGTGGGTGCCCAACTGGTTGAGCCACATTTGCTTCCCTTTATGAGGTTTTTGATGACTGTTTCAATCTCTTCACTTGTGATCGGTTTGTTGAGGTCTTATATTCTAGGGTCAGTGTAGGTGGTTCATGTGTTTCTAGGAATTTGCCCATCTCGGCAAATTGTCTAGTTTTTTGGCAACTAGTTGTTCATAGTATACTCTTACGTTCTCTTTTATTTCTGCGTGGTCAGTGGTAATGTCTCCCCTCTCATTTTTGATTTTATTATTTGCATCTTCTCTCTTTTTTTTTTCTTTGTCAGTTTAGCTAAGGATTTTTTTCTTTTTTTGATTCTCTCTCTCTTTCTCTTTGGTCCTCAATTTCATTTATTTCAGTTCTGGTCTTTACTATTTCTTTCCTTTGGCTTAGTTTGGGATTAGTTTGCTGTTCTTTTTCTAGTTCATCCAGGTGTGAAGTTAGATCTTCAATTTTAGCCCCTTTTTCTTTTTTAATGTAAGCCTTGAGGGCTATAAAGTTCCCTCTCAGCACTGCCTTTATGGTGTCCCATAGGTTTTGATATTTATCTCAAGATATTTGCTGAATTCTCTTACAATTTCTTCTTTGACCCACTGATTATTTAAGAGTGTGTTTTTTAATCTCCATATATTTATGAATTTTCCCTTCTTCCATCCATTATTGATTTCCAGCTTTATTCTGTTATGATCTGAGAAAGTGTTTGTATAATTTCAATCTTTTAAAATTTATCGAGACTTGTCTTGTGACCCAACATATGGTCTATATTGGAGAAGGATCCATGAGCACTTGAAAAGAACGTATAACCTGCTGTTTTGGGGTGCAGTGCTCTATAGATGTCTTTTAGGTCTAGTTCATTTATAATATTATTTAAGCTTTCCTTTTTTTTCTTTATCTTCTGTCCAGATGTTCTATCCAATACTAAGAGTGGTGTATTGAAGTCCTAAACTATTATTGTAGAGATATCTATATCTCCCTTCACCTTTGCCAGTGTGTGCCTCTCTTATCTTGGGGCACTCAGGTTAGGTGCATAAGTATTTAGTACAGTTATCTCCTCTTGGTGAATTGCCTTTTTTATTAATATATAATGACCTTCTTTGTCCCTTATAACAGTTTTGCATTTAAAATCTATTTTTTCCAATATTAGTATCATTATTCCAGCTCTTTTTGGTTACTATTTGCATGAAATATCTTTTTCCAGCCTTTCACTTTTAACCTGATTGTGTCCTTACATATGAAGTAGTCTCTTGTAGAGAGCATATAAATGGATCATATTTTTTTAATCCATTCTATCAGCCTGTGTCTTTTGATTGGGGAGTTTTGTCCATAAACATTCAATTGTTTTTAGTGTAAAAGTAATTCTTCATCCATTTTGACCTCTGGGTTTCATCTGCCATATCTTATTTTCACCAGTCTTTTTACACTTTTAATTACTAATATAATCTCCCTTTCTAGATTCTCTTCCTAGCTTCTCTCGCCTGTCTTTTCTTTTCAAGCTTTAGTATTCCCTTTATTATTTCTAGCAAAGCCAGTCTCTTGGTTACAAACTCTCAGTTTCTGTTTATTTGTGAATATTGTAAACTCACCCTCACTTTTAAAATTTTATTTTTATTTTTTTATGCTTTTTAAAAAATTTATTCCTCTCCCCCTTGCTGCTTGTGCTCACTCTCTGCTTTCTGTGTCTATTCGCTGCGTGTTTTCCTCTGTGTCTGCTTGTCTCCTTTGTTGAGTCATCTTGCTGTGCCAGCTGTCCATGGGAGTGGGCATGGGCTGTCAGCTCTCCACGGGCACAGGTGTGGACTGTCAGCTCTACACGGGTGGGGGCCAGCTTGCCCTTACCAGGAGGCCCTGGGAACAGAACCCAGGGCCTCCCATATGTTAGAAGGGAGCCCAATCACTTGAGCCACATCCACTTCCTTCACCCTCATTTTTGAAAGAATATCTTGCCGGATATCAGATTCTGGGCTGACAGCTTTTCTCTTTCATATCTTAAATACATCATACCTTTGCCTTCTTGCCTTTGTGGTTTCTGATGAGAAATTAGCACTTAATCTTATTGGAAATCCCTTGTATGTGATTAATCACTTTTCTCTTGCTGCTCTCAGGATTTTCTTTTTATCTTTAGCATTTGACATTCTGATTAGTATGTGTGATGGAGTAGTTCTATTCAGATTTACTTGGATGGGAGGATGTTTTGCTTCTTTGAAATGGAAATCTATATCCTTCAATAGGGTTGGGAAATTTTCTACCATTATTTCCTTAAATATTCCTTCTGCCCCTTTTCCCTTCTCTTCTCCTTCTGGGACACCCATGACACATATGTTTGCATGTCTCTTGCCATCATTTATTTCCCTGAGACCATGTTCAATTTTTTCAATTCTTTTCTTTATCTGTTCTTTTGCATGTTCACGTTCAGAAGCCCTGTCTTCAAGCTCACTGATTCTTTCTTCTTCCTTTTCAAATCTGCTGTTATAGCGTTCAGTGTATTTTAAATTTCATTTATTGTACCTTTCATTCCCATAAGATCTGCTATGTTTCTATGTATGCTTTCAAATTCTTCTTTGTGCTCATCCAGTGTCTTAATATCCTCACTCTCTTTATCGGTCACATTTAATTTATTAAGGAGATTTGTTTGAACATCTATGATTAGTTTTCTCAACTCCTTTATGTTATCTGGAACTTTAGTTTGTTCCTTTGACTGGGCCATATCTTCCTGTTTCTTGGTGTGGCTTGTAATTTTTTGTTGGTGTCTTGGCATCTGATTTACTTGATGTATTTATTCTGGGTTTAGTTTCTCTCTTTAGTCTAGGGCTTTCTATTTGCTTGGCTTTGTGTTCCAGCCCCTCTTTAATACTTGGTTCAACTTAATTTGGAACTTTATAGTGGCTCGTGTTTAGCCAATCTGAATTTTTCAGCTCTTTTTCACCTATTTCTTGCCCTTTCTCCATTGCTGGTTGTGAAGTAGAAGCCGAGGATGAGGTTGGTACTGTAAGCTGTGGAGGATGAAGCTGCCCATGTTGACTCAGGAACCAATGAAGTTTCTCCCACCTTTCTTCCCTGCCAGGGGTAGGCACTGAGCTGCAGCCATGTGCAGTAATCCAAGCCTTGCAGTCCAAGACTGTCAGTAGTTGCCTGGAGAGACTGATGAATCTCCATGCCCCTTTCTCCACTGCCTGGGGCAAGGCTGGAGTCACAGGTGTGGGCAGTAAACTAAGCCATGCAGGCAAAAACTGACTGCAGTTGCCCAGATAGACTGATGAAGCAATGGCTCCCCTCCTCCCTTGCTTGGTGTGATGGAGCCACAGGTTTGCATAACAATCTTGTTCATGTGGGCCTAAAACGACTGCAATTGTCTGGAGTGGCTGAAGGAGCACTGCCCTTCTTTTTGCCATGTTCGGGGTGGGGATGGAGCTACTGCTATTACCACTATTGTGTTATGTGTAGGGTGAAAGCGACTGTAGTTGCCCTGAAAGGCTGATGGAGCACTATCCCTCCTCCTCCTTGTCAGAGGCAGGGATGGATCAACTGATGTGTCCAGCAGGCTTTTCTGTGCAGGCCAAAGTTAGTTTCAGTTGCCTGGAGAGGCTGAGGGAGCATTGTCCCTCCTGCCTTGTCAAGGTGGGGAGTACCTAACATTCTAGTCTGTGTGGGCCAAAAGCAACTACAATTACCCAGAGAGGCTGGTGCAGGTCCTCCCAGCTTCCTCCCTCCTGGAGGCGGGGCTGCAGCCTAGTCTAGGGCAGCAATCTAACCTGAGTGGAGAGAAGTTGACCTCAACCATCACTGTGAATTTCAATCAGCCCTGCTTCCCCTCATGCCAGGGGTGTAGTTAAAATGGAGGCTACCAGCCTCTTTTTGACTTGAAGAGGTTCAAACTTTTAACTGTTCCTAGGATTGGACTTTAGCTAGCCGAATTTACTGATCAGTAGCTGATATTGGTGCCCGACCTTCTCTTCCTGCCCAATTTTTGGGAAATAGAGCTCCCAATTCCAGCCAGGGAATAACTCCGAAGCATCTTGCACCACCAGTGGGGGATGGGCACCAGCCTCTGTGGTGTGGAGTGCTCTACTCTGGAATATTCACTGCTGATGTGCAGTCTCCTCCTTCTTTTCTTCCAAGGATGTTGCAGGATCCCCTTCTGGTCTCCTGGGCCCCTCAAACAGGTGCTTTAGGTAGCTCTGGGTGCTTACTAAATGCACTGTAGGACAAACTGACTGTTGGAGCTCCATACTCTGCTGCCATCTTGCCCCTACTCTTCAGCATTTTAGAGAAACCCATCACTGTAACTCTCTGGGTGTTTGGCCCCTAGTCTCCTAGTAAGTGTAAGCCACCTTTCCCTCTTCCTAGCTTCAGAGTATGTGTGCACAGTTGTCCTTCAGTACAGGCAGGTCCCTAGGAAAGAAGGGGTGTGCAGATGGCTGTCTGCCCCCAGGTCATGCCCCAACACCCCTGCCCTAGTGGTTGGCATTTCCACTGTTGAGGTACTTCTCTGGGAGTACAGGCTTTCCACATGTGGGTCACACGAAGGCCTTTTTCATGAAATTTTGCCATTTCAAATATCATATATACTATTATTTACTAAAGAGTTTTCTTTAATTTGAATTCAGATGGGTTACCTTTTCACTGCCACCTTGTCTTGACCAATTATATCCATATTATCATGGGTTTGATGTACCAGTTATGCTCTTTCCAAGTGTCCCTTCTCCTTAGAACTGGACCTTCAGGGCCAGCCTCCAAAGTAGCAGCTTGGGCAAATGGGCTTGACCTGCGGTCTCACTGAGGATCTAGAGTCAAGCTCCCATCTTTTCCACAAACAGTGCAGGCACAGGGACCCCTGGCATATGCGTTCCTAGGCAAGAAAGAGTGCATATGGTAGGGAATCTATGCCCCTATGATACATCTCCAGTCACTTTGAGACAGAAGTTTTTAACATCTGCATAAACAATTTTGACCCCCTCTTTGGTTGGCAAATGCTTCTACCAGCATCTTTCTCTTCTGCTGGGTTGCCACATATCTGTGGGAGTAGGTGTGCCAAGCTTGCAAATCTCCTCCACTGGGTCTCTGGTTGGACACATATGTGGTCTTCCTTCTTTGGCTTTTTTCCCTCATAAGGAGTTGATTGTGAATGAGACTCATAACTCCTTGGAGTGAGATCTATAGTGATATGGTTCATCTTAGAAACCAGTCAGATGACCATTATCATAAGGCAATACTGAAATTCCAGAATTCATACCCTAAGAGTTATACTCAGGCAGTAACCTGTAGGGCACTTTCCTCTCATGATGAGCTGAGTTTGGGGTACTCTGAACTGAATCAGGTATCAGGAGATGGGAGCCTGGGTCTGGCCTTTGAGCAACATAATAATTTTGTCACAAATCCAGTTCACTCAGGGTTTCTCACACATAAGGACATTTCCCCCATAGATCTTAATGGCTTCCCTTGGTTTTTGACACGTGCCCTGTGTCCTGGCCTCTCAAATCTCCATTCTTGAAAGCTGACTAATCCAATAAACAACCAGCACAATCATAGTTAAGGGAGTTAGTTTACATAGTTGAGATCAAACTGGGAGCATTCTGGAGGCAATGCATGTTTTTAATTTGGTGCTTCCCAAAGGATAGTATGAAGAATAATTTTAGGTGGTACAATGTAAAGCTTTCTAAAGAGTGAACTGTCCAGTGACCAACCCATGTTTCTGTTTCTTATTTGACCATATTTCCTGGTCTCAATTTCTTCCCTGAATTATGACTTTTGGTATCTCCATATATAGAAGGCAATATAGCATAAGAGATAAGTGTGGGGGTTCTGTGCCAGTCAAACTGGATTTTGAATCCTGGGTCCATCACTTATTGGCTGTATGCACAGGCAAGTTCCATTAATCTCTTTGAGCCTCAGTTTCCTTATCTGTGAAGTGGGGATAATAATGGCTTCTACCTCATAGGATTATTTTGAAGATTAAATACGTAAAATGCTTAGCATAGTGCCTGGCACATAGTCAGTACTCAAATCATGTTAGCTATGACATGAGTCACAACAATAATTATTATTATTTTTGGGATGTTAGTATCTCATTTAGTACTCATTGCTGATGTTGCTATCTACCTGCGGTTTCAACTTCTTGGTTTAAAACTGAATAGATATCTCATGTTGGAAGGACCCCTGTAGCTGGCACTATATTTCCAGCTTCCATCTATACCCAGACATTGAGTTGCCCTCGGTGTGACAATAGACACGTTTTCCTGAGCTGAGGAAAAGGGGCGTTGGGAAAGGTTGAAGCAGAGGCTGCCACTTGCAGTGGTAATCTGCAGGGCAACCATAACACTGATTTGGGGCTCCTTCTGCTGGACAATAAAGCTTCAGTCTTGAGACTGTCCTCGTTCATTAGCGCCAATTGTAGAAACAATAGCCAAATTGTAGAAACAATTATAGGGCTCGAATGAAAGGAGCAGGTAAGTGGGAGAATACAATGTATAATCACAGAAATATACAAACGGGCATGTAAGCAGGGTGTATGGGGTACCAAGTGCTGGGCTAGGAAGAGAAGCTACAAAGACAAATACAATTTGATCTTTGGCAGAGGAGACAGATGTGTGAGCAGACAAATGTGATCAAGGGTCCTAGGTACTTGCCTGAAGTGTGTCGTGAGCACAGCACAGAGGTAGGGAGAAAGAAACATTAGACAAATCTAATTGGTAGAGGAGGTAGTTCTGTAAAGGGAAAGCCTTCATAGAGGTGGTAACCCTTGAGCCAAGCCCTGAAAGACCAGCTGCTGTCCTCCTGGCAAACAGGAAGAAAGGTTAGCAGGAGTAGGGAAGCAAAAGCACAGGGACCTCACAAGCTAGCTTAGCCAGAAACACGGCTAGGATAACTTACATCCAGGTCTCTTGAGGCAAAATGTAGGGTTTTTGTTTGTTTGCTTTGTTATATCACACTGTTTTTGGGCTTTTAGGCTTAAAAGAATATTCTGCCTGTGGTTTGTAAGGGCATACTTGTTTAAAGTTAATAGTGAGTTAATTGTAAGGTATAAGATACATAATGTGGGAAATTTTAGTCCAGAAGCAAATATATTCGCAAAGGTTTACTTTTACAGTGTTTTAGATATTTGCCTTTCTGTATGTATTAGTCAGCCAAAGGAGTGTTTTTGCAAATTACCAGAAATCTGTTGGCATTTATACAAGTGTACTTATTTGGGGTAGAAGCTTACAATTACCAGGCCATAAAGCATAAATTACTTCCTTCACCAAAATTTATTGCCACTTGTTGGAGCAAGATGGCTGCCAGCATCTGCCAGGGTTCAGACTTCCTGGGTTTCTCTCTCCCCGGGGCTTGCCTCTCTCCGGGCTCAGCTGCTCTGCTTTCTCCACAAGGCTAGCTTTAGACTATCAGGCAAATGGTTCGTCTCTTTTCCCGGGGCCTTCTCTCCTTCCTCACGACCAAGCTCCTCTGTGTGCTTACTTCCCTGGGCTCCAACATTAAAACTCCAACTAACCCTTCTGCTCTGCCATGTAGTTTTATCTCTGAGTCCCCGCCCACCAAGGGGGGCAGGGACTGAACATCCTACTGATGTGGCCCAATCAAAGCCCTAATCATAACTTAATCATGCCCAGGTACAGACCAGTTTACAAACATAATCCATATCTATTTTTGGAATTCATAACTATATCAAACTGCTACACTGTATTTTAAGAAAAGTGATTTTAACTAGGACTTAAATAATAACTTGCTATAATTGAGTTGAGTATGTAATAGGCATTTGTCAGCTTTGGGTGGTATGTAACTTCATAAATCCTTTAAAAATTACCACAAACTTATAATTATTTACTCATTTACTCATTCAAAATACATGGTACCAGAACTGTGTGAAGCACAGGGATCCAATAACAACAAGGTACAGGCTCTTTAATACAAGAAGCATACCTCCTGCCCTGAAGGTGTTTGAAGTCTAGAATATTTCACCATTAGCTTCACCATTTGATATGAACAAAGACAATGGCTTTGCCTCACTGGAGGATAGTCTCAACAGAGTGTGGTAGAGTGGCAGCTCAATCTGGGGTGGTGGTGGTAGTGGTGTAGGGCAGAAGCAGACTAGCCAGGGGCTCAGAATTTGATGGATGATTCTTCCTTCACAGAGCCATAGAGACAATTGCAGGTAAAATAGATGGGACTAAATCAAACTTCTCAAAAGGCATCTAAAATCCAGATCTGCATTTGTTGAATGAATAAATGGATGAGTCTATAAGTTTTTTTAATGAGTGGTTTCTATAGTCAATTTCTCTTAAAATGGATGGTTGACCCCAGATGTTCTAAAAGGACATTATTCTAGGAGATGAATGGTTCCTTTGACAGACTTGAATCTCATGACATCACCAATCTCTCCAGGAGTCTTAAACACCTGGATTGCTCTATCACACCTAGTTTTCATTTCTGCCTTAAAATAAAGGAGATTCTGCTTTTAGGAGGTGCAGGAAGGACAATTACAGAAGGGCTGGCAATCTCTGCTTTTAAGGTTCATTACCCAATTTTTTTTGAGTTGTGACAAACCTGGGAACTTATCATGTCTCCTGGATGGGATTGCTCTCCTTCAATCCATCTCCCTTTCTACCTTTCAAACAACACTCTTCTAGAGTCCACTTTTGAGTCTCAAATGCAAATGTCTCCCCCCCCCCCACATACAAATCCAAAGTACTGTATTTCCTTGCCCATCTAAATCATTACCAGGCTCACTTTTGGTACTCCAGGTGTAATATCAGCAGGGTAATAAAGGCTTTTGTGGTCCTCCACATTCTCCTCCACTAGCTTTGAGGCCTGAATTTCTAATCTGAGCCTAATCCCATAATTTAAGGCATGAATTCCTGTCAAAATTCAGAAATTCATGAATTTGGGAGGGATGATATTTTCCCATCATGATTATCATTCTTAGTTTCCTACACGGTGACATTCTGCTATTGTGATTGTCATATCAGTCTTACACGTGAGTAGGAATGAATGTTCTGGGTAAAAAGGTTGGAGGAAGGGTAAAGAGGTATCTGGAGAAGAAAAAGGGGTGTTGAGATGTAGAAAGCGCTCCAACAGTAAGGCAAAAGTGGGCTGGCAATGTAGGCAGAAGACACTGAAGCAGAATTCTGAAGATATCACAGTTTGCTAAGGTCTGAACTACCATTCTTCATCTCCCCCGCCCCCCTCATCAGGAATCTGTCAGGAAATCCTCTAGTTAGAAAAAGTAATTTTAGCACGCCCTCAGGTGGCCACATGGAGTATGCGGCAGTGGCTTTTGATTGAAGTTGGCACCTGTGGACAAGCATTCCTGAAAAGTTGCTAGGCACCAAGCAGGGTGTCTTAGTTTGCCACAGGGATACTGATGCAAAATACCAGAAATGGGTTGGTTTTTATAATGAGAATTTTATTAGGGGCTGTGAAATGTCCAAATCAAAGCACCATCAGAGATGCTTTCTCACCAAAGTCAGCTACTGGTGATCCTGGTGTCCTACCACATGGCAGAGCAAGATGGCAGGCGATCTGTGCTGAGGTTTCTGCCATCCCCTGTGGGCTAACCATCTCTTCAGCCTTGAGCTGCTCCGTGGGCCCAGCCTCTTGGGGGCTTTGTGCTTCAGCTTCAGCTGCTAGCGATTCTTGAGTCCTCTCCCTCACATGGTCAGGTCAAAATGGCAGAACTCCCTTATCTGTCTGTGTGTGTCTCTCTCTGTCTCGTTCATATAAGACCCAGCAAGATGGCGGATACCCAACCTGTGTCACACCTCCACTGACGTAGTCCAATCAAAAGCCCTAAAGCGATCTAATCAAGTGCTCTAATAGTCACCTTAACTGAATTTAATGCAATCAAAGGGCCTCACACCCACATGAATGGATTAATTAAAAAACATAACCTCTTTTTGAGATTCACCAAATTCAAACTGTCACACAGGGTTACTAGTGTGGGAATGGCACTCTGTTCTTTAGGGCACTGACTCTTAAGCTGATTGGCATAGCAACTCTGGAACAAGTGTGCCAGGTTTATTTTGGCTCCCTACATTTTCTTCCCTTCACAGTGCTATGTGACATAGGGTCTATTTTTGAAATTAAAGTGAAATTAAATTATTTCTTAGATTTACATATTATTATGTGCTCCTTATGCTAACTGGATCTACCTCTAGAAGGACAGAGGATGATTTATGTATGGATTTCCCATCTAAAACAGACTAGAGGGACAAGGATGGCTGACCACAGGTATTTTAAATTTTGGAATAATTTCAGACTTATGGAAAAGTTGTAAAGAATGGTGCAAAGAATTTCCATATAATCTTCATTTAGATTCTCCCAAAGTTAACTTTTTACCATATTTGCTTTATCATTCTTTCTCTAATTATGAATACATACTTTTCTGATTTGTTTGAGAATGAGTTGCAGACACAGTACTCCTTTATCCTTAAATACTACAGTGGGTTTTAAAACAAGGGCATTCGTTTACATAACTAATACAATTACCACGATAAGGAAATTAACATTGATACAGTAATATTTTCTAATCTGCAGACCTTAGTCAAAATTTACAAATTGTTCCAGTAGTGTCCTTTATAGAAAATATAAACACAGGAGCCAATCCTGTATCATTCATTGCACTTAGTTGTGGTGTCTCTTTAGTCTCCATTAATCTGAAATAGTTCCTCAGTTTTTCTTTGTCTTTCATGACTGTTGCGTTTTTTAAAATTTCAAATACTTTTTAATATTTTGTATTTTACTAGCCATTTTTAATATAATAAACTTTATTTTAAAAGAGGTTCTAGATTACAGAGAAGTTACATCAAAATTATGAGGGATTCCCATGTACCCCCTCCCTCTCCCACATCATCCCCTATTTTTAAAAAATGTAGCAGTACCATTTATTATGCTGTATCTCTAAAATCTGCTCATTAAAAAAAATGCACATTTAAAAAAATGACTCACTTGTGGTAAGGACTAACCTACCTATAGTGATAATCTAAAAAATAAAACCATCATTGTGACATTTATCAGTACTTCACACATCTAACAAATACTGAAGGAGGCAACTACCATTGTTATAACCTCTTTAAAGCCAAAAACTTAAGCACAAATCAGAATTAAGAGAAACTTCAGAACATTCACATTTGCATGTATTTTTGGCTGAAGTTTCAAAGATTCCACATATACCAAAACCACAACTTTGAATCAAAATGAATATTAAAAACATTTAATCCTTGTGACAAACTTACTCTACAGAAGCAAGGAAAACAGAGTGAATAGTAACGCAGTATATTTCTAGGAGAGAAAGCAATCACTTATTTCCTTTATCATAAAATACATGTCAATGAATCAACATTTTAATAACATGACCAAGTTATTTTCTATTCAGGAATTTGCTTTTCAAGTTCTGTCTTTAAAATGTATCCATCCACATATTTGGATTAAATTTAATTTATACATCAAAAGCATGCTCAGAATTCTAATCTTAAGTATAAACCATAACTTATCAAAGCATAGTCCAAATACCAAACAATAATGCTACCATTTAGATTTATATGCTTCATCTGAAAGACATCTTACAAACAGGAGTTTTGTCCTGTTTCTCCAGAATAAATGTCCCTACGTCTAAAACTTTAAATGATAATAAAAAAAGACAGATTCATATAATTCATGCAATTCATTTCCCTTCATCAGGCTTTGATAAACTCTTCTCCAAATCTCTCACCCTTGTCTTTTTTCCTTTCAGGCAGCGGCACCCCCTTTAGTATCTCTTGCAAAGCTGGTCTTTTGGTAACAAATTCTATCAGTTTTTGTTTGTCTGTGAAGACTTTGAACTCACCCTCATTTTTGAAGGACAGCCTTGCTAGATACAGAATTCTTGGCTGGCAGTTTTTCTCTTTCGGTACCTTAAATACATCATACCACTTTCCTCTCTCCTTCATGATTTCTGATGATAGGTCGGCACTTATCTTATTATCTTATTGAGTTTCCCTTGTATGTGATGTTTTGCTTTTCTTTTGCTGCTTTCAAAATCCTTTCTTTATCTCTGATATTTGTCATTCTGAATAGTAGGTGTCTCAGGGTAGGTCTGTTGAGATTTATTCTGTTTGGGGTGCATTGTCCTTCTTGGATATTGATATTTATGTCCTTCATAAGGGTTGGAAAGTTCTCAGTCATTATTTCCTCAAATATTCTTTCTGCCCCTTTTCCATTCTCTTCTCCTTCTGGGACACCAATAATGCGAATGTTTGTGTGTTTTGCATTGTCATTCAAAACGCACAAAGTCTCCATTCCATTTTTTCCATTCTCTTCTCTTTCTGTTTTTCTGTCCTCGAAATCACTAATTTTGTTTTCAAGCAATTCAAATCTGCTCTTATGTGCCTCTAATGTATTTTTAATCTCATCCATTGTGTCTTTCATTCACATAAGGTCTGTTACTTTTCTTTGTAGGCTTTCAAATAGTTCTTTATGCTCACCCAGTGTCTTCTTAATATCCCTTATTTCTTTAGTCATATTTTCTTTAAATTCTTTGAAGTGATTTAGGAGAGTTGTATGATTACCACTGATTAATTGTATTAAATCCTGTATCTCTTTAGAATATTTGGTTTGTTCTTCTGTCTGGGCCATCCCTTCCTGTTTCCTAGTATGGCTTGTAATTTTTTGCTGATGTCTAGGCATCTGAGTATGTTGGTATATTTACTCTGATGGCTAATTTCTCTCTCTTGCCTATTGCTTTTACCCCACAGCTCTTCTTTGATATTTGGTTCAACTTATTCTCAGTCTTTAAAATTGCTCAGCTTAAGTTTTCAAAATCGGGCCAGGGATTCACTATGGTGCGCAGATTTTTCTCCCAGGGGTTGGATACAGAGAGCTTGAGCAGTTTTTGTCCATGCAGTTTCCAGACTGGCCAGCAGATGGCGCCGGTCAGCGTACCTTTCCATGGAGGTGTTTCAGTCTAGGCTTTCCTGTATTCCTGTGTTGAATCTCCAGATTGGAGATTCAAAGTGTGCTCTGCTGGCTGAATTCACTGAAGAAAAGCACCCTGACCTCCCCTCCCTTTTCCCTTGAAACAGCTGACAGGTAGGAAGATGTCTGTTCCCCTCTCAGCTGACTGCAGTGAGACGGGTTTTACCCCAGCTTAATATCTTGGGGGTGGGGGAGGGGAGCCCTCCCCAGCTGCTACGGGGGCTTGGTAACTTATGTTTGTCTTTTTGGCTTCTTCCTCTCTCTGTCCCTTGCCCTCCTGGGAGTTGTATAGCATTGTCCTCATCTGCTTACCCCCAAAGCAGGTCCCCCGGACAGCTTTTGGCTCTTTCTCCTTTGTTTTTATGAGAGCATTCAGCTCTGCCTGTCAGTCTGTTGCCATCCTCCCACAATCCTCCACTGTTGCGTTTTTAAAGATTACACACCAAATATTTTGTAGAATATTCCTGAATTTGAGTTTGTCTGATGTTTTCTCACAATTAGGTTCAGGTTACACACTGTGGGTGGGAATATCACAGATGTGTAGATGTGTATTATGGCTTCCCAGTGCACATGATGTCATTTTGTCTTGACCACAGATTTTGACGTGAAGATGTCAGCATAATTACTGTTGAAAACCACACATGCAAATAAAGTCATGTTTCCTATAGGCACGGGGGAATTTCAATTGTGGGGTGGGACAAAAGTAGGAATCTGAAGAAACCATTCCTTCTCCCTCTCCTCTGATCAATCTAAGAATGCTTTATGGAGAGGGGTGGGATTTCAGGAACTCCAGGCTAAGATACGCTGGCCTTTTTCAGGGGAATGTTTTTATATGTGAGGATCTTGGTTATCAAGTCCCTGAGTTTTGCCCCTGTTCTCAAGTTTCGACTTGGAATCAGAAGCTAGGGCTCCTGGGTTTTAGTTTCGACTGTAGTTCAGTTGCTCTGTGACACTGGGAAGCAGCCAGATGGTGTCCTTTTGTGGTTGCTTAAACAGTACTGTGCTGGGAATGCTTTGGCTTGAGAAAGGGGGAGAGGACCACAAGTGTTCGCGAGCCAGATCCACCAGTTGTGCCTAATGGAACTCCTTGATCCTCTAGGATTTTCTTGGTTACTACAATCAGACTTAACATTTTTCCATATTGTTCTGAACTTTAGACTGGGAACTCACCAATACTGCAAGGCACAGAGCCTTTTATATATATATTCATTTACAGTGGATATGTGGATTTGAAACTAAGCATCAAATGTTAGCCACTGATAGTGAGCTTTAATCTTCCACTGGGAAGAAGTTCTATAGTATTAGATATTTATAGTTAGAAATGTGGAGAGATGGCTTTTTAAAGTAACAGCAATGGTTGCCGCATTCTAAGTTCAGGTGTTTGGCTGCATGTGGGATTTATTTTCTTTCTTTCATTTTTGTTGAATTTTGTTGGCTTTTTTGGGATGCTGTAAGGTTTTTTTTTTTGATGGTCCATTTGCTTTTTATTTTATTTTATTTTTTTAAGACTAAGCTTCTCTTTAATATCACATCTCAAGAATAAATCCAACCTTATTATTATTATTATTATTTTTAAAAGATACTTAGATTACATAAATGTAACACAAAAGATACAGGGATTCCCATATGCCCCACTCCCCACACCTCCCACACCCTCCCACATGAACATCCTTCATTAGTGTAGCAATGGGATGCTGTAAGCTTTGATCCCATTATAACTTATTTCTGAAGTATTTATGAGCTGTAACTGGTGCTATAGAATTGCATTGACCATCACCTAAAGATATGGAGAGCTTTTGGCTGCTGACCTTTTAAATGTTGTAACAGCCTCATTGACTATTTGATTTCTTAAAAATGTGCTTTCTGGCACAACATTTATAATCTTGATCTTTTAATTTTCTGATGTTGTGCAATGTTTAATCAGGTGTGACTGTCATAACAAGGCAATGTAATTTTCCAGTCTTTGCACAAATATTTTTTGTAGTTTAAATAGAGGCTTTTTATCATATCAATCAAGAAAGGAACTTTTTGCATCAATCAAAGGTCAGAATAAAAGAATGCATTTCCCTCTTGAGGACAATGAATACTACCTTGATAAAAGACCTGATAAGCATTTGTTTATTTAACAAATTTATTGAGCACCTGTTCTGTGGTAAGCATTGTGCCACAATTTTTATCACATTTGATATGATGTGATAAAAATGCACCTAAGAGAGAGACAAGTGAATGAATGATTGTAATACAGAGTATAGCAATAGGGCAAACATGAGATGCTAATGGCACCTAATCTAACATTGGGGAAGTCCATGGAAAGTCATCATCAAGTTCTGTCTACTCCATCTCCACAAAAACATCCTAAATCCAGCCATTTCTCTCCATCTCCACTGCCACTCCACCCCCCACCCCAGTGCAAGCCTCCTTCACCTTCCACAATAGCTCCATAGTTGATCCTCACTAGACTGCACACTCCAAAAGGACAACGATTTTTGTCTGTTTTGTTCCCAAACAATGCCTGACATAGTGGGTGGTCAACAGAGATTCTTGAGTGAATAAATGGTCGCTCATCTTACACTGTTGTCCCACTACAACTCATCTGCCAAAGTGATCTTTTTAAAAAATGCAGTTGCCTTGTCTCCCACCATTTCCCATCTCTCCCATCTCATCGTCTTACTATATATTCTAGCAGTTCTGAAGTAGTTACTTTATCAGTTCTTGGAATATCCCCTTTTCTCATGTACTCATTTGGCAAACTCCTTTTTATCTTAAAAATTCAGTTCAAATACTTCTTTCTATTTCACGGATCTTACAATCATGTGAGGGAGACAGATGCCAAACAAATAGATGAACAAAATAATTTCAAAAGTGATGAGTGACATAAAAACAAAACTGGGTGATGTGAAAGAGGGTAACTGGTTGTGCAGTCGTTGGAGCAGACATTTCTGAAGGGGTGACTTGTAAACTGATGCTTAAATGATGTGAAAGAGCCAGAGATGCAAGATCTGGGGGAAGAGGAAAGAGCGAATACTAAGACCCTGAAGAAGGGAATATTTTGCTTTATAGAGAATAGCTAGTGAGGATGGAACAAAATAAGTGAGAGGGATAGGGTGGTCATTAGTGGTAGGCATGGAAGAAATTTTGGAGGGTCTTTTAGGTCATAACAAAGAGTTTGGATTTTATTCTATGTGTGATGGAAAGCAGTCATATTTAGAACAAAACCCAAATTCTTTACTATGGTTTACCAAACCTGCATAATCTTCCTCATCTCTTACTCTTCCCTTGTCCCGCTATGTCCATCCACACTGCTCTGTTCTCTTCCTTGAACATGTCAAGCTTGTCCCTGCCCCAGGAAGTTTGAATCAAATGTTCTCTATCCAGAGTGCACTTTCCCCAGATCTTCCCTTGGCTGGCTGCTTCTCATCATTCAAGGTTGAACTGAGCCAACCATCTAGTTACTTCCTAGCACATTACCCTGTTTCATTCATTATCTGAAAGTATCTTGTTTGTTTGCTTGTTTATTTATTTATTTATTTTAGTTTATTGTCTTTTTCTTCTCCTCTAGATTAATAAGCTCCATGAAGCAGGGACCTTGTTTGTCTTGTTTACTGCTATATCCCCAGTGCCCATCACAGTATCTGGCATATGACAGACTCTCAGTAAATATTTGTTGAATGAACGAATGAGGAAATGGAAAAAAAGAGAGAGAAATCTAAAGAGTGAATAGAGTTGGTCACACAAAGAAAGATGGGGGACAGGGAAACATATTTCCAGGCAGATTGGGCAAAGGCTAATAGGTGATGGAGAGCATGGCTGGGGCATAAGATTTCCTGGGGAAGGGAGTGTGGGATAATCAGATCCTGAAGAGTCTTGTAAGTCATTTTGAGAAGTCACTCTGAAGAACTCCAGTCTAGGTGGATGACACTCAAGTTCTCTGCCTTATATGCATACAGGAGTCATCTTTTCTGGGCACATCCCTTTTCAGTGGACCCTCACTCTTTCTGTGGCTCCTTAACTTAGGAGACTATTAACTACCTTTTGGAACTGGAAGTTGAGGAAGTTTTTTCTTTCTTTTTTTCCTCTTGTTTTATTGTGGCAACATATATAACAGAAAACCATGGTAACCACTTTAAGTTTATAATTTAGTGGTGTTAATTACATTCACAATGTTGTGCTACCATCACCACAATCCATTACCAAATTCTTTTCATCACCCCAAACAGAAACTCTGCACCCACTAAACAACAACTCCTAGTCTTCCCTCCTCCCGACCCCTGGTAACATCTAATCTACTTTGTCTCCATGAATTTTCTTATTCCAGATATTTCATGTATGTGGAATCAGACAGTATTTTTTTAATGTCTGGCTTATTTCACTCAGCAAAATATTTCCAAGGTTCATCTGTGTCATCGCATGTGTCATAACTTAATTCCTTACTACAGCTGAATAACATTTTGTTTATTCATTCATCTGTTAACGGATGCTTGGATTGTTTCCACCTTTTGGCTATTGTGAATAATGCTGCTAGGAACATTACTGTTCAAGTGTCTGCTGGAGAGGAAGTTTTCTTTTGCTGGCCTTTGAAGGTAATAATCTCACTTGGCTTCCTCTTCGCTCCCCTATAGAGGCTATTTCAAAACTTCAGTGGTTTCCTCAAGTCCAAACAGCATGACCTCTCTCCTTATTCTCAGCATTTGATCTCATAACCAAACAGAAAATAGAAGCCAGCAAGAGAGAATTTCCTCATCCAGAACGAGGGTTAGGGTGAGGTGAGTGAGGCACTTGCCTCAGGCACAAAATTGGTGGGGGGAGGCTCCAGAAAGCTCAGTAATCAAGATAACTAATATTTTAATGCAATAATTTAAACATCAAAATTAATGCAAAAAATTCGTGATCAACACAATTTCAAATTTTCAAATAAAGTCTGATTCTGTAACAGTGTCATGGTGAGCCACATTGGAACCTGGGGTTAAAGGAAAGATGTGGGCCCTATATACATTTCAAAAATTGTTTTCTCCCAACTTTCTTTTTTACAATTATTTTTAACCTTTATATTGTAGTAACATATATAAAACTCAACATTTCCCATTTTAACCACTTTCAAGTGAATGATTCAGTGTAATTATATTCACAGTATTGTGCTACCATCACCAATATCCACTACCCCAACTTTTTAATCACCTCAACCAGAAACTGCACCCTTTAAGCGATAACTTCCCATTAACCACCTCCCATCACTGGTAGCCTGTAATACACTATATCTATGAAGTCTGCTTATTCTAGGTATTTCATATAAGTGAGATCATACAATATTTGTCATATTTTTATGTTTATTTTTTCAGAACATTAAAGTGTTTGAAAAGATACTGAAAAATTGAAAAGTAGGTGTCCTAAAACTCACAGAACATGTTAGGCTTAAATATTTTATTTATTACACCAAGTAGAATTTATTATAATTTAACTTTTCTAGCTTGAATGGAGGCAAATTTATCAATATATTTTCTTTTTTTTTTTCAACGTATTTTTTTTTTTTTTTTTACAGTCAGATCTTTATTTTAAAATCTGATTTGCCAACTTAGCGTTTTCCACCAACTCGGGGAGCAGAAACCTTCACAGGCTTCACAATCTTTTGTTTAGGTGCTGCCTTTGTGGGAGCCTTAGCAGCAGCCGTTGCCGTCTTTTTAGATGCCTGCTTAGCCTTTCTATCAATATATTTTCAAAATTTACTTCTTTGCGTATCTCATTTTCAATTGGAAGAATTGCCACATTTGACAATGTTTCTCGACCAAGTGACAATCTTAAATTATTTTTAATTAATTTCAACTTACTGAAACTTCTGCTGGAAATCACTATGACTTGTATTATAAAAATAATTCTCAAGGTCACTTTTCAAATTTGGATGAAATTGCACTAAGCAATATTAGTGAATTATTTTTAGAAGATCCAAATACAGTGCTGATTTTATAGTACAGATTTTTGATATCGCATGCTGCTTAAAACTATTTCAGGTGAAATTTCTATAGAACTTAATTGTCAGCATATCTAAGAGGCAAGTCAGTGTCTGTTCTTTGTAAATCAGATGTATTCTAGCAAACTACTTTTCTTTGCTTAAAAGTTCAAAATCTGACGACAGGTTGTTTAAGTTTTCATATGTACATTTCAAATGTAAAATTAGGACTTCTATAATCTCCTTAATTTATCTTTGCTATGCTCTTTTACCCTAGTAATTGATATTCTTATATGGTGATTCATATATTTTTAATTTCCTTTTCCTTTTCTTTCCTTCCCTTTCCCTTTCCCTTTCCCTTTCCCATTCCCATTCAGGTAGTATATTCATATCTCTTGCTAAAAGTTTTGCATTCTTCAAACATACTTTGAAAGTTACTTTCTCTTATTTGTTGTAACTTACAAGTCTCAATTGAAAAGGAGATTAAAAAAAAAGGAAATTCTGAGAATACTATTGATGATTTTGCTTCCATTAAAGTCAGGAAAGTAAAATTATAATAAATTCTGTTTTGGGTATAAATAAAATATTTAAACTTACGTCATGAATTTTAATACACCACTTTTCAACTTTCCAATATTTTTCAACTACTTTAATGGCCTGAAAAGAAATTAACCATTAAAAATACATTAAAACATGTATATAGGGGCACATATTTTTCCTTTTGCCTCAGGCTTCAGTATGATTTGGCATGGCACTGTCATCAGCTTCCAACTACCCGAAGTTGTGAGACAACTCAGGTATTTAAGCAATGTACAAAAGTTTATTTCCAGGACTTAGTGATTAAAGAATGGGAAGTGGCAGAAATGAGGCTGGAGAGGTAGGCAGGGGCCAGATCACGTAGGTACTTGTAAACTATATTCACCCTTCTTATCAAAAGTATACAGGTCATTAAGCATAGACCACAGTTCACATCGTAGACCATACTCTCTCCCACACAGTTCTGCATGGTATATGCTGATGTAAAATGGCCTATATCCATCGCCACAACCATTGCTGGTAATGTGCCACACTAATGAAAGATGTTTATGTGAGATGTTGTGGGAGGTATGGGAGGTGGAGATCATGGGAATCCCTGTAATTTTTGTGTAACATTTATGTAATCTAAGCATCTTTTAAAATATATATGAAAAAAAAAAAAGTCCAGATGAATATAACCTTAAAAAAAAAAAAGTATACAGGTCATAATGCAAAATTAGTTAGGCAGATGTGGTACCTGTCTTCTAGCAGTTTATCTGAGCCTTGTCACCTGGGAAATTTTGCATTGTATTACATTCCTTCCCCTTATCTGGAATGTCTATTAAGACTGCTCTTGATTAATAGTACTCTTTTCAGTTTTCTTTGACCAAAACATAGGTGAGAATCAATGGTGAAATTTAATAAATATTTATTGTGTACTTGGTAGGAGCCAGTTACTTTCCCAATTTGCTACCTTAAATCAGCACAAATTTACTTTGGAATCTTTAAGAAAGTTATGAGAATTTCATATTCTACTCCATAATATTTCTGTGTGTGTGTTTTTTTTTAATTAATTTTTTATTGTGGGTAAAAATCAAAATTTTCACAATACATACCAATATTTGTAAAATGATATATAAATATATATGCATATATGTGCATTTGCTTACAAAAATGTTATTTATATATATATAAATATATTTTAAGAGGTGCTTAGATTACCTAAAATATTACACGGAACCCACCGGGATTCCCATGTTGCCCACCTCCCACACCTCCCACCACATCCCACACAAACATTTCCCATAAGTGTGGCCCACCACCCTCAATGGACTTACACATCCTGGGGCCTTGCCACCAACCATAGACCACAGTTCACATCGTAGACCACACTCTCTCCCACACAGTTCTGAGTGGTGTGTGCTGATTTAAAATGGCCTACATCCGTTGCCACAGCGGTACTCAGGACAACCTCCAAATCCTAAAGAAGCCCCTGTATTTCAACTGCACATCCCCTCTCTGCCCCGAAAGTGTCAAGTGGCCACTGGCTCCACCTCATTGTTATAATTTCTTCCATTGCTAGAATCCCCATATGTGTACAACAGAATACCATCAAGTCCACTCTAGTCCGTAGTTCTTCCCTCAATCCTGAGGGGACTGGGATGGTGATGTCCACTTCCTCTCCAAGTGAGAGAGGGCTTATATCCCATGGATATGGTGGGTGGCATGATCCTGCCTGCAGATGCAGGCCCTCTCCATTCCCTGGGATGGCCGTTGCCCATCATTGTCTCCTCGCCAGGTGACTTGGATGAGTCCATTGAGCTGTAGGGTAGGAATTGCAGCTCCACCGAGATTCCACGCACACCTGGCACATAGGTAGGCCAGAGGCTCCAGTCTCTGGAAGTATACCTAAAAACTCCAGCTTCACATATAGGTTTGAATAGAAGGGACTGGTGAACCATGTGCAGGGAGAACTTATTTGAGTCCAATTCTGTCACTCTCAGGAGCACAGATTCCAAAATAGAGCCCACTGATAAGGCATCAGTCTCTGGGGCTATCCCCTCTTATAGAGGACCTGGGTGTCTCCAGAGCTCTCAGGAGCCCCTCTGTGTGGGGTGATAGGCACTTTGACGTTCTATGAGCTCCTACTGAGGTGTGCATAAGAGTTGCCTCTGGGATGACCTCCCGGCTCTCTTTCAAGTCTCTTAGCCACTTGAACTCATTTGTCTTTACCTTTTCCCCCTTTTATTCAAGGTCTTTTTCCAGTTGTGTTGCCAGTTGGCACTTGGTATTAATCCCTCGTTGCCAGGGAGGCTCATCCCCAGGAGTCATGTCCCACGTTGGGGGGAAGGTAATGCAATCATATGCTGAGTTTGGCTTAGAGAGAGGCCACATTTGAGCAAAAAGGAGGCTCTCAGGTGGCAACCCTTAGGCACCCCATAACAGTAGGCTAAGTTTCAGTTACAAGAGCAAAGACTCATAAGGATAGTCATCAATAAAAAGAACTCATCAGTGGGCCATCCTCTTTTGATACACACTGTCCCTGCACTCAGAGGACTATTGCTGCTCTCTTGGAGACTGTGGCAGAGCTCTCCAGGCTAGGAATTCAGATTCCCTCATTTATTGTGTGATTGTCCACCCATCGTGACCATGCCCCATCTTTTGATCTTTTGAACAATTTTGTATATCTTTCATGTATATTCGGATGAACTAACTCCCATGAATCCCCCCTCCCAGTCACCCCCCACCAATAATCCCCTGCAGTACCCATTGTAACCCTTCTGTGATCCAAATCCTCCATGAACATGTAGTCCATAAAATAATCAAATACACTTACTAGGAAAAAGAAACAAGTATGATAAGCTTACATGCAAGAGACAAACATAAGGAAACTCAGGAAAAAAAATAATCAAACAAAAAAACAAAACAAAACAAAATATAATTAGTGGATTGGGACATTCAAAAAAATGGGGAAAACAAAAGAAATGCCTTTAAAAAAAAAAATATATATATATATATATATATATTCTTTTTTTCCTTTTATCACTGTGTTATCAGATGTCCGGTGTGCCGTGACACCTTCCCCCTCTCAATCCCCATTGTCTCCCAAATTTTCATTTAATTTTCAAAGAAGTTTTAGGTCACAGCAAAGTCACACACGGATTACCAGAGACTCCCAGATACCAAACCACCCCCCCTTCCCCACCCCATATTAACCCCCCCCCTTTTTTTTGGATGTTAGCATTGTTATAACTGTTATACAGATAGCAAAATATAGCAACTAAACATTGTCAATGATTTACAGTATAGTTTACAATTTAGATGATAGTTTAATAATTTTGATGATATTTACCATGTCCTGTGTCCATTACTGTAAGGTAATGAAAAACCTTCCCCATGACCACCAAACACCCCATTAGATCTTGACTGTTCCCTTCCCCCCAGTCCCCCAGGGTCCATGATACCACCCTCTCCCGATCCATGGAATGTCAAGATTCACAGTTACATGCCCTGGGGATTTGGACCTGCCCTTCCTAATCCACCCACCCCCCAGTGCTGCACCACCAAACCCAGGAACACCACCACTCATCTGCCCCATCCCCCAGCATGCAACCACATTCTATCCCTTTACCATAGATTATGTCCATATGGGTGATGGCTCAAAGCCTACTCTTCTCTTACTCTCCCTTGTTAACCTATCTTTCAGACAATGGTTCTGTGTTTGTTTTGATACACAAATGATGTTGTCCCCTCCATTCTTATTCTTGGAGTAAATTTGATGCTTCACATGCATCTTGTGACTTGTGGCTTTTTACATCCCAAATTCTTTTCTTCCAGTTCTAATAGCACTTTCTTACCTTCTTAAATCATCTCTTTTATGCAGATGAGTCTCCTGGAGTCCAGAGATATCCTGAAACTGGGTTATTGTTGTAGACCTACTATGTGCAGAGCCAAGCTTTGAACTCAGCTCTCCCAAGGATTGCTTCCTTGACATAACAGCCATTCAGGTTCTGGAGACTTCTATACAAAGCAGAAGACCCAACTTCAGACTTCCACGAGCATACAGCATAATTGAGAGGAGGCATGAAAACGTATAAACAACCAGTACGAGGTTGTTTATAATTCAATGCAAGGCTGTAGTCTAGACAATCAATAATATTGGTCTGAGAAAGCTGTTTCAATTGCAAACATAAACTCTGTTGTTTGGGAAGGCAGTCCCCAGTTTTTTAGGAATCACTGTGAGTCCATGGAAAAGCATGATCAATATCCTGCTGGGTGAAATATTTTATGAATTGATTAAAGCAGTCCTTCACTGCAGGCAGTTTGTTTTATTTTTATATTTATTTTTAAACAATTTATTGAAGTATATCATTCATACATGAACATACATAAACAATAAGTGTTCAGTAAACACTGTGAACTTACAAAACAAACATGCATAACATCATACAGGGTTCCCACACATCACCCCACCACAAATACTTTGCATTATTGTGAAACATTTGTTAACAAATTATGAAAGAGCATCGTCAAAGTATTACTACTAACTATAGTCCGTATCTTACTCCCTTATACTTTTTTTTTTTAAGGATTTATTTATTATTTACTTTTATCCATTTTTACCCTCCCCCCCCCTGGTTTTTGCTGTTTCTGTGTTCATTCACTGGGCAATTCTCTGTGTCTGTTTCCTGCCCTCTCTTCTCATCCTTCTCCTCCTGTCTTCGCTGGGATTCGATCCTCAGAACCTCCAGTGTGGGAGAGAGGCATCCTACTGCCTGCACCACCTTAGTTCCTGGTTTTTTGTTGCATCTCGTCTTGGCTCTCCCTTGTGTCACTCTCCTGTTATGTCATCATCTTGCTGCGTGGCTCGTGGGGCCTGATGGTGCATCCATGCATGGGGCCTGGTGGCACACCCGTGCATGGGTCTGGGGGGCTCACCTGCTCGCAGGGCCTGGGGGGCTCACCCGCTTGCGGGACCTGGCAGTGCACCTGTGCACAGGGCCTGGGGGGCTCACCTGCTTGCAGGGCCTGACTGTGCACCTGTGCATTGGGCCTAGAGGCCTGCGCGCCTTCTATGTTTTTCTTTTTTTAAATTTTTACTGGGAGGTCCTGGGGATCGAACCCAGGTTCCTTCATATGGGAGACGGACGCCCAACCATTTGAACCACATCCGTCCCCCTGCTATATCTCTTAAGGTTGACCAAAGATACCTAGAGTTATAGTCATTTCCCATACAGGATGTTCATATAATAATATCAGTCTTAGTTTATCACCAGCATTCTAAAAGCCAGACCTAGGGAGAAAAACTAGGTCTGGGGATACATGCATGGTTTCTAAAATAGTGAATGTTTAGCCTACCCTGATTATCACAAAATCAGGACAGTGAGAATATTCACATGGCAGTTGGTTTTAATTGGCTTATGAGCTTGAGCCCTTCCTCAAGCCTAAGGCAGTACTGTGTCACTGCTATTTTGGATGGCACTTTTCACCCATTCCTCTCCTCTCCATGCTAGGGCATGCCTCAGCACTTTATATTTTCTTGATAGTTCCTTTGTGGCTCAGAAAGACACCAGGTGACTGCAAGAAAGTTCTACCTTGGCAGCCGCCTAGTAATCCCACTGAGCTAGGAAGATGTGTTTACCTTGGCACTTTTCTTTTCATGCCAAACCCAGCTGCCACCCTGGCAGGTTATTTGAGGACCTCTTCAGAGCACTCCATAAAAGTGGTGGTAAGTGGCTCAGGGTTTGGTAGAAAGAAATGGACATTTCTAGGCTCTCATGGTTTTGGTCTTGCAGGTATATGTCATTGCAAAGCCTGCGTATAGAGTTTAACACCGGCAGTTGCATTTCTTCACTTTCTAGAGCAGGGGTTCTTAACAAGGGGTCCATGAGCTTGAATTGAAATTCAAAAAAACATTATTCTTGTGGGGATGTGTTGGTGTGGGTGTGATATATTTATTAAATAATACACAGTATAGTATGGACTTAGTAAGGGGTCTGTGGTTTTCATCTGAGTGGCAGTCAGGTCTGTGGAACAAAAAAAAAGGTTAAGAACCCCTGTTCTAGACCCATATTTTTCTTATGCAGATTTAAAAAATGCACACGAAAAAGCCCCAAATTTATTATGCTTTGGTCACAGCAGGGTATTTATAACAAGACCCTAGTTGTTTTCAGCTCATACCAGAGTTTTTTTTTTATCCTAACACATTCAGAGGAGCCGACTTCACAGTTTGAGGTTTCCAGGCCAAGTAACGGGTTTCTGAATCTATTTTGAGCTCTCTTACCTTGAACCTTTTCCTCTTCACCCTCAGAGCTCTAGGTACTAGTCCTATGGCTATGCAAGTTTCTGTCTGTGCACACATGCTTCTATCTTTTTTGAAGGAAAAAAAAAGATCTTGCAGCTCAATTCTTGCCTTCTCTACTTAAAATGCCTTTCTATAAACTGTGCTTATATCCATTCAAACAATAATACTAAATATAACTTTCATTTCTCAAATGTGGGGCCAGGTACTGATCCAAAGGGCTTTATGTGCATTATCTTTTGATCCTTCCATTGACTCTCTGAAGAAAGTAGTGTTATTACCCCTATTTTATAGATGAAGCACCTGAGGCTTAGAGAGGTGAACTATCTTCTCAAGGGCACACTGCTGGAGCTGGGCTTCACGTCCAGTTTGTTTGATTCCAGAGTCAGTAGTCTTAGCTCCACTGTTGTACTGAACTGACCACCTGAAACTGCCTGCCAGGTGCTAGCTAGGTTCTGTGGAAGATGCCAAGGGCATAGAAGACATAGTACTTGCCCCCACAGAGTCTGAGTTGGAGTTGGAGAAAGCACTAATCATAGCATTGTGAAGGGCCAGCACCTCACTTTTGCCA
The DNA here is from genome assembly GCA_026826555.1 of Tolypeutes matacus. NCBI lineage: Eukaryota > Metazoa > Chordata > Mammalia > Cingulata > Chlamyphoridae > Tolypeutes > Tolypeutes matacus. Next base: position 1,394,369 of record JAKSZT010054497.1, on the reverse strand, counting down.
ACTGTGTGGGACTCTTGTGAGGATCAAATAAAACGACACATGGAAGTACTTTGTTTAAGGTAGTGTTATATGAATGTTAGTTATTGGTATTAGTCCAGCAACAGCCCAATCCTGAGCCTGCTACCTCGTGTCTGGTAAGTCAGGTATAGGACGGTGGCACAGTGCAAACTGGTGAAATCACAGACCCACAGAATCTCTTGCTTAAGGTGGAATTTCATCTGCCACATCCTAGTTAGCTTGGCATTTCACATGTACAGTTTGGCTGGGAAGATATTAATAATGATCATAGCAAGCATGTGTGTGTGTGTGTCTGTGTATATATCACTGTTGTAAGTGCTTTACAAATATTAACTCATTTAATTTCATTTAAAGGATTGTGCATGAGGGTCACAGTCCTAGTTTCTTCACTCAGCACCCCCTTCTGCAACAGTAACTATGTTCTGTTGGTTCTACTTCCTAAATACCTTTTATATCCCCTCTTCTCTCTCTCCACTGCCTTTGCCACTGTTTTCGTTCAGGATTTCACCATCTCTCACCTGGAGAATTGTAGCAGCAGCCTTCCTGGGCTTTGCTGGCCCTACTCTCAATCCTTCTACCTCCCTGAGGCTGGAGAAGGCTTCTTTTGTTGTTGCTATTATTTCTGGCTTGGTTCTTGGTCTCTCTGTTATTCTGTTGTGTTGAATAGAGCCATTCCTCATTCTTTCAAACCTATAGCCCAGTTAAATCTTTAAGATTTGGCTTTTTGCTATTACCGGCTATATAGAATGAGTTTATTAAAGTCTGGGAGGAAAGAATGTAGGTTGGAAATCCCAGTGTACCATGAATCATTTTCCTTGTGGTTACTCAGTGGTGATTCCTGGGTTCCCTATGCCTCTTCAAAGCCTCTTTTGCCCAAATCAGGTTTAGGGCTGCATTAAGGCACCCACCTGTGGAATTTGGGGCAGTTGCAGGTTCTCTGCACATGTTAGCCCAGCCCAGCCCCTCTACTAAGGGGAGATGGGGCATGAGGAAGTGATGCCTGATTTGAGTGAAGCTCAGCTTTGTCTCAAGAGAAGCCCAGTGAATAATGAACCAGGTCCTGAACATCCTGGAACACTAAACTCAGTGCCACAGTCAGCAACCCCCAAACCACAGTGGTTTCCAGATAATGGCTCAGTCTAGGCCTGGTTCCCCAAACCATCCACATAGAAGGGGAAAGCCATCCCCAACACCCAGAGTGCAATTTTGCCAAGGAGATTTATTTTTATGTTGACTTGGAACATAAATTCTGCAAATATCCTCTACCCTGTTAATTCTTTTTTTTTTTCAGAGCTGTGGTTAATGGGCTGACTTTCTGTCTTGCTACTTTATCAAATTGATAGAACTGTTTAATGAAACCCATGGAGATTGGACGATTTAGTCCAATGGTCAGTTGCTACCCTTGATGTAAGTAATTTCCAGCAATACTGTATGCATCAAATGTCCAATCTACTAGTGTTTATCAATGTCCATTATGCTTTTGGTTGGCTTCAACCATTAATAACCTGTCAGATTAAGCAATTAGGTTGTCTCTACTTGCCAGAGGAAAATGCTTTGCTCTAACTGATGATACTGGTTTTGTGGTTGTACAGATAAGTACTTGGTCAAAATGTTTGGCACATTCCTAGCTGGTGAGTGAGTCTTTTTGATAGATAAGGAGCAAGAACTGAAACTCAAGGGACTGAGAGGAACCTGCAGACAATCTCTGAGAAAAATCATCTCAACTATTCTAGTACACTTTCCAAAAGTAGCTTAATTATCATTAGTGCTCTCTAGTGAGGGACTTTATTTGATGTGTCACCCAGGTGGGACCACTGGTCTCCATGGAGTCCCACCTAAGCCGAGGTATTCACATTTCGATTTCAAATGTGAACTAACTTTAGATTCTTTAGAAAACACATCAGGGGCATTTTTAAGGCTTTTTTTTTTTTTTTTTTTTTTTTTTTTGCTATTTTTCACAGTTTTCAAAAGCAAGATGAGAAGGCTTAGGGGAAGGGGTAAAAGTTGAATGGAAGCCCATTAACAACCTATGGTTGTTTGTTTCCAGTCTCTCCTGAATTCTTTGGTTCTGTGGTTTTCCATTTCCATTTTCATTTAACAGTACAAGGGCACAGGCTACTTCCTACCTTTGTCTTTGCACATCCTAGTTACCTCACCTTCTGTTCCCTCCTCTCTCCCTTTCCCAATTTACATACCATCAATTTGAAGTCCTGAATCAAAAAACACTTCCAGGAATACCTTACAGAGTAAATCCACTTATTCGAGTCATGCATTTATTCAACATCTTATTCCTAGATTATCATTTCACATTTATTGATGCATTGCTTTTATGCTGTTTTTAAAATCTGCATATTGTATCTTTGCTTTTTCTAATTATAAAAGCAATGTGAGTACAATACAGAAGACACATTTAAACACAAAGTAGAAAATCCCAAATTACCCATAATCCTATTACCCAATGATAAATGTTGTTAACATTTTGTTGTATGCCATTCATTCATTCAGCAAGGATTTATTGAACAAGGATTTATTGGTTCTCATATAAGCTTTGGAGATACAATAGTATGCAAAAATAGTCACTGTCCTTGTCCTTATGGGGCTCAGAGTCTAAAGAAGATGATAGGTGAATTTTAAATAATCACAAAATTAAATATGCAATTACAAATTGTTTTTTTTTTGAAGATTTATTTTATTTACTTATTTCTCCCCACCCCCTCATTGTTTGCATTTGCTGTGTCTGTTTGTTGTGGGGTGGTCTTTTTTTTTAAGGAGGCATCGGTAACTGAACCTGGGACCTCCCATGTGGGAGGGAGGTGCCTAATCGCTTGAGCCACCTCTGCTCCCTGCTTTGTTGTGTCTCTCATTATGTTTTCCTCCGTGTGCCTCTTGTTGTGTCATATTGCTGCATCAGCCCGCTGTCTTGCTTGTCTTCTCTAGGAGGCACAGGGAACTGAGCCCAGACCTCCCATGTAGTAGGTGGGAGCTCAGTCACTTGAGCCACATCTGCTTCCCTACAAATTGTTTTAAATGCTGAATGGAAAGGCATAATGTGCTGTGAGAGTGTATGAGAGGTGAACATATCCTGGTCTAGACATCAAGGAAGAATTTTCTGAGGAAGTAGCATTTGAGTTGAAATCTGAAATATGATTAGGAAATAGCCAGACCAAGGAAATTTGAGTGATTGGGGTAAACAGAGAAGGGTGAGGTGGGAAGATACTTTCAGGCAGTGGTGAAAGCATGTGGGAAAGCAAAACACCAGTGACAAGGGAGTATGGGATGTTCTAGGACAGGTGTGGGCAAACTATGGGCCTGTAGACCTACTTCCTGTTTTTGTAAATAAAGTTTTATCCGAACTCAGCCACAGTAATTTGTTTACGTATTGTCTGGGTCTGGTTTTGCTCTACAACAGCAGAGTTGGTTAGTTGCCCAGTTGAATAGTTATGACAGAGACTGTATGGCCTTCCTGTAAAGCCTAAAATTTTACTATCTGTTTTTTACCAGAACAAGTTTGCTGACCCCTGTTCTGGGACCTAAAAGACGACTAAGTTGATAGGAAAGGGAAAATGTGGGGGCACGTTAAGGATTTTAGACTTTGTTCCAACAACAATGGAAAAGCACTGAATATTTTTGAACAGGAGCTTGTAAAGAGCTGTCCTTCCATTAATATTGCTTTTTAGCATTAAAAATAATTAAACAGATCATCTTGTAAATTTTCCTAGTTTTCAGTCACATGATCTTTAAGTGTGTCTTCTCTTCTATCATATGGTGCACTGTAACTTAGATATTTGCACATCTTTTGAAATTATACATATCCAGCAGTGAACATCCTTGTGCATATTGTCAATTCCCTTAAGATAATTTATTAGATGTGAAATTGTTGGGTCAACAAGTATAACATTTTAAAGGCTTTTGCTCCTCCTGTATTTCCAGTCCAGAAGTGATACTTACTACCACCTGCAAGGTAAGAGAGTACCTGGTATCCCTGCAGTCTCATTAAACATTAAGATATGTTTACCAATTTGATATAAGAAAAAATATATTTTATCTTTGCTTTAATTTGCATGGCTGTGATTATTGGAGAAGGTAACATTTTCTTCCTATATACGTTTCTTTTTTTGTGAAATTCTTATTCATATTCTTTGCTCATTTTTCAATTGGGGCATTTATCTTTTATTATTGATTTTTTATGAGCTCATTATATAGTGAGGATATTAACTCTTTGCCTTCTACATTGCAAATATTTTTTCCAAGCTTGTCTATTACCTATACATTTTGTTGATGTTATTTTTGGCAGAATTTATAAACATTTATTTAGTTAATAAATCAATTTTTCCTTTAGATTTTCTGCCCTTGTGGTTGTGCTTGAAAAGAATATTTCCACACTAAGATTATATAATACACATATATTTTCTACTAGTTTTTAATTACTTTTTTCTTTATATTTTAATCTTTAATCAATCTGGTATTTCTTTTGATAGTGGTATGAAATAGGGATCTAATTTTTTTAAAGGAGGAGATATCTCTTTTTAAGGGAGAGTAAAAAAACACCTCTTAGAAAAATTGGAGCTCTTTGATCAGAAACCCCAAACACTGTATATGAAAGAAAATCTGGTTCTTTAGGTGAGGCTCTGGCATTCAAGACATTCCAAAACTAAGTAAATTTACTTATTTTAGAACAGACTTATTATATATATATTTTAATTTTGTTAAAAAAGATACTTAGTTACATAAATGTTACACAAAAAATATAGTGATTCCCATACACCCCACCTCCCATACCTCCCACAACCTCCCACATAAACATCCTTCATTAGTGTGGCACATTAATTGCAATTGATAAACACATCCTGGGGCTTTGCCATTAAGCATGGACTACTGGAGGCTCTGGGGGCAGGGAGAGGGAAAAGCAGTTGTAATACAGGGGCTTTTTCGGGACTTGGGAATTGTCCTGAGTGACATTGCAATGACAGATATAGGCCATTTTATATCATCATATAACATGCAAAACTGTATGGGAGAGAGTGTGGTTTTACAATGTGAACTATATATTTAAAAAAAAAAAATCAATCCACCACCTGAAAGTTCCACTTTCAAACACCTACTACCCCAAAGCCTCAAGCCTTGTTATTACATCAAGAAGGACTCGTTAATTAAAAAAAAAAAAAAGATATTTAGATTACATAAATGTTACATAAAATATAAAGGGGATTCCCATATGCCCTGCTCCCCGCACCACCCTCATTTGTCCCCATTAACAACATCCTTCATTAGTGTGGTACATTCATTGCAGTTGAACACATTTTGGAGCATTGCCACTAAGCGTGGATTATAGTTTACATTGTAGTTTACACTCTCTCTCACACAATTCTGCAGGTTATGGAAAGGTATAAAATGACCTGTATCTGTCATTGCAATGTCATTCAGGACAATTCCCAAGTAAGAAGGACTCTTTTTAATGACTTTTTGTGCATGTGGAAAGTGTTTTGCCATTTTTGCTCTTTTATGTTGTGTCTTTATGAGGCTTGCATTTCCAGATAGAACTATATTTGTGGCCGTTTCAGTTTTCTAGGCTGCCCAAGCAAATACCATGCGGTGGGTTGACTTAAACAATGGGAATTTAAGTTTCTGGTTTGAGGTTAAAAGAAAATCCAGAATCAAGGCATTAGTCAAGGCAATGCTTTCTCCCCAAAAACTGGTGTTCTGAGGGGTGGCTGCCAGTGATTCTTGACTCCTCTGTCATAGGGCAAGGTGACTCCTGGTCTCTTCCTTCTCTTCCTGGTTCCGTCTATGTCTAGCTTCTTGCTTCCTGTAGCTTTCTCTCTCTGTTTGAATTTCACTATGTTTGTAAAGGACTCCAGTAATAAAAGACCCGTCCTGATTGAGGTGGGCCATGCCTTCTTAACTGAACTAGCCTCATCAAAAGGTCCTACTTAAAATGGGTGCACACCCACAGGAATGGATTAAATTTAAGAATATATTTTTTGGGGGGTACATGCAGCTTCAAACTACCACCATGGCTTTAAATGTGTTTCCCTCATTCTTCATTCTTTTGTCCTGTATATGTAGATGGCTCACTGTTTTACTCATTTCACAAAGTATTTACTATGTACTAGGCACTGGTCTAAGTGCTTTGAAAATTAACTCATTTACTTCCCATAACAGCTCCATGGTATAGGTAAAGCGATTATCCTCATTTTACAGATGAGGAAACAAGGCACATTGAGGTTCAGTGACTTGTTTGAGGTCATGCAGCTAGCAAGTCACCACCACAATCTGTTCCTTAAGTAACAGACTAGGTAAGAATTTTTTTTTTGATATGGAAAATTCCCTCTGTGGGGTAGAAATAACTTCCACCACAAGCAGAAACTGATGTCTGAACTCATAGACATCATTTATTCCATTTCAAAGCATGAATTGTGGTTTAGAGGCTATCGCCCTCATATGTCTTTTTTTTTCTGTTTTTTCAATAATTACTTTTTTATTTTTAAAGAAGCTTTAGATTACATAAATGCTACATTAAAAAATATAAGGGATTCCCATATGCCCCACTCCCTCCTCCTCCCCCACTTTCCCCCATTAACAACATCGTTCATTAGTGTGGAACATTTGTTACAATTGATGAACCCATATTGAAGTATTGCCACTAACAATGGACTACAGTTTACATTATAGCTTACACTCTGTCCCACACAATTTTATAGGTTATGACAAAATATACAATGGCCTGCATCCGTCACTGCAACGTCATGCAGGACGAATCCAATGTCCTGAAAATGCCCCCATATTACACCTATTCTTCCCTCTCCCATCCCGTAGAACCTTTGGTGTCCACTGCCTTTACATCAATGATAGGAGTTCTTCCATTGCTGGAATAATAATGTCTATAGTAGAATAATAATAAGTATACTTTTTAAAGTTGTAATTTTATCTCTAATTGTCCTGTCAGTGTTGACGTACATATCGGCTTATATTGTATAAGCATTGTTATTTTAAGCCATTGGGAATATCTTTAGGTGTAGGCAGCATATAAATTATGTTAAAAAGTCTGGAATGTGTTCAAAGTGTTCCAATTAAATAACCTTAAGACAAAGAAAAGCAGTTTGTATAAATGTTAATGGGAATTCAATTATAACAGTTAAAAGCTGGAAACAACTAAACAGCAAGAAGTGAATGACTAAAAACAAAACAAAACAAAACATCACATGTCAATGAGTTTGAATGCCTTACAGCCATTAAAAATGGCAAGTCAGGGGAATATACTGATATATGGAAATTTGTATTTGAAGTAATATTAAATGAAAAAATGCAGAACCAAAAATAATAGGTGCACATGTAAATATGTGCAGATATATGTAAACGTGACAATACTGGGAATACAATTTGGACTGATATTAGTAGCTAAATTTAGTAGTATTAGGGGTTTTGGGGGCAGAGTATTTAAAATAATAAATAAAAACAATCAAGTAAAAAACACACATGTTTTCAGTAAAAAGGGAGTTGTTTCCCTTTGGGCCAGTAGTTTATTGAGAAAATGGGAGAAGAGAACAGAAATGGGAGAAAATAACGGATTATGCATCCCCAGGTGTAGGTGCGGGCTGCTCCAGGCAGAGAGAGCGATTTGGCTTGTGTAGTTGCCTTTATTAAGCTATTAATAATTCTTCCCTTGCTAATGTTTGGGGGAGGGCCCCAGCTGTTTGCTGTTCTGATTGATTATTCCACCTGTCAGTTCCCCAGGGGGCCCAATGGTGAGGCCCTTTGAGCGTATCCGGGGCTTTCCCTTGACCCCGAAAGAGATCTCATTCTAAATGGGGTTCTCATAGCCGGGTTCTTACAGGGTTCTTCCAGCAGCTTTCTGGTGGGGTTTTTCCCTTAGGGGTTTTCCAGGCAGGGTTCAATGGCCATGGTGTTTCATGGCCATGTTTTTCTGCCAGGTTTTAGACTCATCTTCCCTTTTCCTAAACTAGCCTGCCTCAGTACTGACAACAAGTGACATAGGTAGCTGGAACCCACAAATTGGCTGGATTACAGGACAAGGTTTTCCTAAGGAGAATAGAGATGCCTTGAATGCCCAACAGATCGAGGCACAAGGAAGCCAGAGAGAGGCTTGATCTCCCTTCCAGAGGTGTCTGGGAGTTGTGGTGTTTTTTTCTTTTTTTTTGATATGTGCTCATATTATTTGATACTTATCCCTTCAAGAGGTGGAGGCTAATTCCCCTCCATTTGAATGTAGGCTGGTCTTAGTGACTTGTTTCTAATGAATAGAAGTGATGGGATGTCACTTCCAAGATTAGGTTATAAAAAGATTGTGGTTTCCATCTTGGGGACTCTCTCTCAGACCACTCACTCAAGAGAATACAGCTACCATGCCATGTGAGCAGCCATGTGGAGAGGCCTGTGTGGCAAGGAACTGAACCCTCCTTCCAGCAGCCACTAGTGTGAATGTGGAAGCAGATCCTCCACACTCCACCCCCGGATGACTGCAGCCTTGGCCTTCAACTGCCATCTCCTGAGAGACCCTGACACAGAACCACCCAGCTAAGCTGCTCTCGGATTCCTACCCCTCAGAAATTCCGTGAAATAATAAATTTTAAAAAAATTTAAGCTGCTAAGTTTTGGGATCACTTGTTATGCAGCAGTATATAATTATTACTATAGCAGTGATCTGATGTCTGATTATATGAAAATATAATGTCTGGCACCTTGGCCTAGTACTAGGGAACAGCCAAGATGGGATGAGGCAGCATGCAGGTAGCTGAATGCTAGTTTCAGACAGCTGAGATGGGGCTGAGATCGGGCAGCCACTGATATTTGTGGATGGTAAATGCTCAACAAGATATTGTTTTGTGTGTACTGTGGAGAGGTGTCAAGTTCCCTTCTCTGTGAACAAAAGGAGGCTAGAACAGGTTGTCAATCGAGGGGAGCTAAGGAAATCATAAAGCATAAAACAAAGCCAAGATAAAGGACCAGGGAAGCTAGTGTGAGGTGCGGCTGCTAGAGTGTGGGTCAGAAGGTGGGTCTGTGAGGGTCAGAATAGCCCAGCAAGAGGTGGGATGGATTGGCCTGGATTCCTTCCACTGATGTGGGAACAGATGGCAGTGGCACACACCAGGAGCAAGGCTCTTATACAAGCATCTGTGAATGAGCTAGATCCATTTGGACCAGGACTGTTTGGGGAATGGAATTTGGCTCTTCTATCGATGACCTGAAGAGGGTTGGGAGTGGTTGTTGAGTTTGGGTTGGTAATCCATTTCTATTTCTTCCCTCAACTTCAAACACTCTTCATTCACTGACCATAAATAAGGTTTCCATTGGTTGCATTATCCACTGCAACCCTAGAAATATGTCACAAGTAGTTAGGTCATCCTGGGCTGTGGCTGCTGTTGAAGGTCCAGTGGTCCTTCCTGGGAAGCTTACATCTGGATGTGGTGAACATCTCTAGACGGCCTAGCAGCTGGTGCTAAAATAGGTGTTCAAGTGTCTGCTAATTCTTTCGACCAAATTCTTCATGGCTGTCTCAGCAGAATGACATTTCACAGCTTTCATCTGCCATAAATCATTGACTTCAAGAGCCTCAGGGTTCAGTACCTAATCCATCAGGCTAGCCAGGCTCTTGAGGCACTTTAAAGCTTTGAATAGAAATAGATACAAAGACATGCTGCCCCCAAAAGCCATTCCATTCCAGAATGATTAAATATCTGTGCCCCCAGAGGTTTTCTATGATAGTTTAGAAGATTGGCACAAGTATACCTAAACAATTTTTTTTGTGTGTGTTCAGGCAGCAAAATCTTGATGGAGATGAATTTGTGCCATTGCAACTTTCTGGGGGTGTGTTTCAGATGCAAACTCTCTGCTTTAGCCGAACTGCCATTTGGGCATTAGAGCTCCCAGAGGAGGAATTTGGAGCTCTGAGGTCAAAAGCTCGTGTTTGAAAATAAGTATACTTTGTGTTTTAGTAGAGTTTGTCAGCAAAGAGATGCAGAGCAAACTAGGAGAAGTGAGCCAGTTGGCACCTTTAGCTTGTTTGGCTCTTGGTTCCATTCTTAGTCAAGCTCCTCAGGGACATTCTCTGATAGACTCCCCCCCACCCCCGCAAGCATTCCTTCTGGTACAGTTGAATACTGCAACAAATATTTGAAATGAAAATTATTTTGTAACTTGTCTCTAAAATTAAAGTTCAGTGAACTATACTAAGTGGATTTACGGAGTCAGCTCACCAGTGTGGCTAAAATGGCTAATTAATCACCAAAAAATTAATATTCCCCTTCTGTATACAGTTATCACTGGGGTTACATTTCCTAGCTCCTCTTGCATCTAGGGGGTGCCGTATGACTGATACTTGCTAATGGGATGGAATGTGATCAGAAGTGATTTGTGTCACTTTTAGAAAGAAATGTTCCTTCTATATCCTCTCTATTTCTTAATGCAGACAACCATGGTGACCTTGGAATTAGTGTATTGAAGACTTGTGTTGAAGATGGAAGAACCACAAGATGTAAGGAGCCTCGTCTCTATATTCAATCTGAAAAGTCACCTGCTGACCAGGAGTGCCCATATTGGACTGTTAGGTAAGCAAGAAGTACATTTTTATTGTTAAGCCAATGGGTTTATTTTGTACAGCATCTAGCATTACCCTAAACAATGCACATGGAGTTTTGAGATTCTTGAGTAAAATGTGCATTGTAGGGTTATGATGAGATAAGCTATATTCTTGGGTAAACTGAATTTTTGTAAAGAATGTCAATAAGGTGTATAGAGCGCCATTCTGAATATTTTACTGCCACCTCCTCACACTACTTCCACAAAAACGTATTGAAGTCTTACTACATACCAGGTACTATGCTTAGGTAGGGACTGGGGATACAATAGTGAGCAAAACAGATATTGTCCCTGGCCTTATGAACCTTAAAGTCTAGAGGAAAGGGATGATGAGTTCCTGAACTAAGCTAATGGCAAGAGGACTGTAGAGGAAGGGATAGGTTAGAACAGTATTTCTCAAAGCTTGGTCCTTGGATCATCAGCATTCTTATCACCTGGGAAGCTTATAAAAATATAGATATATAGATTTCAGATCCTGCTGGTCGAGCGAGTTGCTACATGGTATGTTCTGGGAACACAGGCTCAGGCACAACAGAAACCTTCAGCAAATAATCGCTTTATTACTTACACAGCACAAACGGTCCAAAAGGGCATGGGAAGAGATCCCAGCTTGGCCAGTCTCCTGGGGAGGCCAACCTAAATCATGGTTGGTGGATGGCAGCTTTGCATGCCCCACTCTGTGTTGGAGTCAAGAGACAAATCTGTGCTGTTTGAGTGTTGAGTATTTATCCACCTCAAGGGGGAGGGGACCCTGCCACTGAGTTTCTGCCCTGATATGCATCTAGGGCCGCTTGTTCCCATTTTCTAGGTTTAAGGTCAGGTTGGGCCTTTTCATTCGACCTAATGTCTTCCCTGGACTGTGGAATGGAAACGGACTGAAATATCATCACATAATAGGAAGTGGGAGATGGGTAGGCGAGGGCTGGGAGATGGCTGCTGTGCATGTGTCTGTGACTTCCCCAGCACTGCCTCTATAGAATCAGAGTCAGTACAACTGGGATGGAATCCAAACAGCTGCATTTTTAACAATATCCTTCCATGCGTTTCTGGTACACAATGACTTTTAAGAACCTCCGTATTAAAGAGAAAGAGATGTAGAAGGTGGAATTGACAGGACTTAATACTGCTTAGAAATGGTAGGTGAAGGAGATGAAATTTTAAAAGATCTCCCAGGTGTCTAGCACAAACCACTGGGTGGGTGGTGGTGGTATGTGCTTGATATGGACAACATCGGAAGAAGATCAGTTTTTGCTTGATGAGGATATACTACAGCTTTAGACATATTGAGTTTCAAGTGCCCCTGTGCTATCTAGGTGGAGATACCAAAGAGGCAGTATGTTTGGCATGTCTGGTGGGAGTAGAGAGTAAGATTGTTGGAAGGTTTAGAAGGTCAGCAGAATTGAGTTTGGAAGTTAGTCAGGAATGAAATGAAATGCACTTCTTGCTTCCAAGGAACACACAGTCAAGAGATATAGTATAAGGCTGATCTCAAGGAGTACTGGGTGGTGCAGTGCCTTCCCATCTCTCTACTGTATACATATTTTGGGATGTTGAATACAACTGAAACAGTGGGGTAAATTTCACAAAAATATTTGGCCCTGGCCCTTTAAATTCAGTCAGGAAAGCAGCACTTTTCTTTTTTTATGGGCCCAAGCCTAGTTCCCTCTCCTCAATGTCCCTGCCACCCCTGTTCTTGGATCCCTGGCCCTCCAATTTCTTTTCTGAATTCTCTTCTTGGCTTATTAGACCTAGCTTCCCACATAATTCTCAGTTCTGCTTGCTTTTTGGAGTATGGCATCTCTTGATCTTTTGGGTGAGAGGGTCTATAGAAAAGGGTTCTCTGGTCCCCTGCAAGGGAGATGGAGTCAAACAGGGATGATGTATGTGAAAGCACTCCAGGGATGTAAGCTATTATTTTGACTTGTTTCATAAGCAAATCAAGGTCCAAATGGTGCTGCAAAGGGAGTATGAGGCCAAAAGTGACCAGAATTCTATCCTTTCAGTTCTTCATGCATTTCTATCATCTCTGAAACATTTCCTGGAAAGCAAATAGCTTCTCTCTTGTGGTTATCAGTGAACTCACAGACCTATGGAAGTTTGATGAAAACCAATAGAGAAATCTCCAAAGAAAGGGGAAATTCAGTGATTTTTTGTTTAGAGCCAAGTTCAAATTTAAATTTCCTTCTCTCTGGTCTCACTTTCAGCTAAAATCACTTCCTGTCCAAAAATATCAAAGTTTGGGCATAATTGTCTGGGAAGATCTAAATTTCTTGTATCCCACATTTTACACATTGAGGTTGTCAGCTTGAAAGCACTCAGCTGGAGTTTGGGGTTTCTGTTTGAGACCACCCACTTTGAGATCCATTGAGTAATTTAGGCTCAGGGGTTAGAGAACTAACTTTTACTGAACTCTTATTATGTGCTAGGTACTATATTTTGGACTGTATATATGTTATTTCATTTAACCTTCAGAACAATCTTGTTAGCCCCAACTTGCCGATGAAAAAACTGAGGTTAAGAGATGTGAAGTAATACGTCAAAGGGCCCAGAGCTTATAAGTAGCACATAGGTATTTTAAAACCTGGTCTATTGACTTCAGAACCTATGTGCACTTTCCATTAGATTAGTGTATCCAATATTCAGCCATTTGTAATCTAGGTACCATCTCTACTGTCTTACTTGATGTGATAGTTTGAAGCTGTATGTATCTCAGAAAACATGCTCTAAATTTAATCCACTCCTGTGGATATGCACCTGTTGTAAGTAGTACTCCCCCCCACCCCCAGGGATGGCTTCCTCGTCTGTTTGCTCGTTGTTTGCACTTATTGTCTGCTTGTTGTTTTTTGCTCGTTGTCTCCTTGTTGTCTGTTTTTTTTCTTTTAGGAGGTACCAGGAACCGAACCCGGGACCTCTCATGTGGGAGGTGGGTGCTCAGTTGCTTGAGCCATATCTGCTCTCTCCTCTTTTTTTGATTTTGCTCATTGCCTGGTCACTGTTTGCTCATTGTCTGCTCATTGTTTGCTCACTGTCTTGCTTGTTTTTTTCTCTCATCGTCTACTCATTGTTTCTTCTTGTTGTCTGCTAGTTGTTTTTGCTCGATGGCTTCTCATTGTTTGTTTGTCTTCTTTAGGAGGCACTGGGAACCAAACCCAGGACCTCCCATTTGGGAGGAGCATGCTCAACTGCTTGAATCACATCTGCTCCCAGTAGTATCTTTTGATGAGGCTATTGCACCTAAGGTATGACCCACTTCAGTCAGGTTGGGTCTTAATCCTATTACTGGAGTCCTTTATAAGTGGAATGAAGTTCAGACAGACAGACAGAAAGAAAGCCACAGGAAGCAAGAAACTGAACATCAATGGAACCTGGAAGAGAAGAGAGTGACCAGGAAACGCTGCCATGTGCCTTGCCGTGTGACAGAGGAGTTCAAGAACACCAGCAACCAGTATTCGGGGAGAAAGCATCACCTGATAATGCCTTGATTTGGACATTTTTTCCAGCCTCAAAACTGTGAGTGAATAAATCCTCATTGTTTAATCCGACCCATTTCATGGTATTTCATTGCATGGTATTTCCATGGCAGCCTAGGAAACTAAAATCCTGCTTTTATTAAAAAATCTTTTTTCTTTCTTTCTTTCTTTCCTTCTTTCCTTCCTTCCTTCCTTCCTTCCTTCCTTCCTTCCTTCCTTCCTTCCTTCCTTCCTTCCTTCCTTTCCTTCCTTTCCTTCCTTTCCTTCCTTTCCTTTCTTTCTTTCTTTCTTTCTTTCTTTCTTTCTTTCTTTCTTTCTTTCTTTCTTTCTTTCTTTCTTTCTTTCTTTCTTTCTTTCTTTCTTTCTTTCTTTCTTTCTTTCTTTCTTTCTTTCTTTCTTCCTTTCTTCCTTTCCTTTCCTTTCCTTTCCTTTCTTTTTTTTTTTGACTATTTTAGCCTTTCCTTAGGAAAAGATACCTTGAAAATCATGGGATATGTGTGTGTGTGTGTATGTGTGTTGTTCATCTAGGTAACATTTAAAATCAACTCATGTACTACCAATGGAACACATACCATTCTTTGGAAACATTGCACTTTACCATGAATGGAGGAGTAAAGGAAAGACATGTAGGTGCTAAAGTCATTCTTCTTCTCCAGCAGCCTACTCCAAGGCATCCCTCAGTTATAAAGATTGTAATAATCAACATCTACAAAGGCAGTATCAGCTAAGTATGTGTATAAAACTTTTAGGCCGGTGATAAAATAACTTAATTTGTAAGAAAGAAGAAAATATATACATATCACAATCCAGTACTCCCCAGTTTTTTTTCATGTCATGGCACAAAAAGAAAATGATATTTCTAGGGCACACTGAGGTCTTTGGGTGAAGCTGATGATCCCAGCCCCAGTCTCCACACAGCTGTCCTGAGGTGGACGGGATCAATATCTCGGCATAACTGTAATGCTTTTGTGGTACACCAAGTTGCCACAGTTCACAGGATTGGAGAGCTCTGCTATAAACTGCCACTGGAATAACTTACTTTTAGGAAGGAAGACCATCGACTTTGCTAAAGTCCACTTAAGTACTATGAGTATGTGTGTATGTGTTGCTAATCATGCACTTGTTTTTGTTTCATTTTCTGCACAATGAGTCCCTGTCAGTTGATCACATCACTCAGCACTCAGGTAAGTACAGCTTTAAGACATGTCTCTGAACCCTTCCTTTCTACTCAGATTTTATTTTACACAAATTATGGAGTTGCTACCCTATCCCAGTCTTAAGATTATTCATGTGAGTATATGCATGATAATGCAATGCAAAACAATTTTAATAGTTAAATTACTATCAAAGGCTGCTTAAAACTAGTACATAATAATGCCTGAGGTATTATTCCCAAACTAGTTTCTGTACTCACCGCACTCTCTAAGTGTCCCTGTAGAAGATCAAATGCCACCATCAACCTTTGTGCTCATTCAGATTCTGCCTGTGCCTTCCTCCTGGCTTTGGATCTCTGGAGATCAGCGTTAGCCTCAGAATTCAAGATGTGTAGATATACACCCCCCACTTTGAGCTGTCAGCTCACTTGTTTGAGATCTCTTTTCAGTCTAGCACATTCACCACTTTGACCTACTAACCTAACCTATTCTGCTCTGTCTTGTAGGCATCTCTGATCTGGACACACCTAATAGGCATGGTATTACCACTCTGGACACAACTAACTGTTGCAGCAGTACCAGCCTGACAAGGGCCAAGACCTGGAACTAGATCTAAACACTGGTTGGTATAGGCACTAGAAGGGTGGGGTTGAGGGTGGGAAGCAAATACAGTGGACAGGCCCAGATTATGTTTCAGGCAAACAGTTGGTGATAGGAATGAATGTACCCCAAATATATACCTTTGGTTCAGACCTCTCTTTTCTGCACTTCATCCCATTCTCCCCCCACCATATCTACCTATTTCCCTGGAGTTCCATAGTCACCTCAAACTCAACATGTTATAATCTGTACTTGTGATATACATCTGTTCCAGCCTGCTTCTCCTTTAGTCTTCTCTATATCAATTAAAGGCCTTATAATCTATCCATTTGCTCCAACCAGACACTCAGTAGGGGGATTATTCTTACTCTCTTTCCCTTCCTACCTAAATTAAATTCCTTTCCAAGTCTTATCAATTTTACCATCTAAATTATCTCTCAAATCTTTCCCTTTCTTTCTATTCTCACTTCTGTCACTCTGGACCAAAACACCCAACTTCTCTCATCTGGATGACTGCAGGAGTCCCCTAACTGTCCCTCTACGTCCATTCTTGCCTTCCTTCAATCCATTTTTCTTATAGCAGTCAGAGTAAATCAAACCATGTATTCACCACCCCTGTCTCCCCTTCAGATTAAGATCTTGAAATTGCTTCCATTGCCTTTAGGATAAAAACAAACTGTCAAAGTGTCTTATGGTTTGCAGGGGCCTGAATGTTCTGTACTGGTCTTTCCCTACATTTCTTTTTTTTTTTTTTTTATTATGGGTAAAAATCAAAATTTTCACAATACATACAAACATTTGTAAAATGATATATAAATATATATGCATATATGTGTATTTGCTTACAAAAATGTTATTAATATATATATATATATATACATATATTTTAAGAGGTGCTTAGATGACCTAAAATATTACACGGAACCCACTGGGATTCCCATGTTGCCCACCTCCCACACCTCCCACCACATCCCACACAAACATCTCCCACAGTGTGGCCCACCAACCTCAATGAATTTACA
>JAKSZT010054497.1:1330967-1362509 GCA_026826555.1 Tolypeutes matacus | reverse complement strand
CAGTGTGCGCCCTCCTACACCAACGCCATCTTGCCGCCCTTTGCCTACATTTCTAACCTCATTTCCCTCCCCCCAGGGTTGGAACAAAGTTTCCTTCCCAGATTTCAATAAATATGACCATAGCTCGAGCTTAATTAGGTTTTCTTTTTTTTTTTATTATTATTATTATTTTTTATATATATATATATTCATTTTTATTTCCTTTCTCTCTTCTTTTTTCCCTTTTTTCCTTCCCTTTATCACTGTGTTATCAGATGTCTGGTGTGCCATGACACCTTCCTCCTCTCAATCCCCATTGTCTCCCAATTTTTCATTTAATTTTCAAAGAAGTTTTAGGTCACAGCTGTGTGTGACTTTGCTGTGACTTAATTAGGTTTTAATTGAAGAACTCTATGAAATGCGACATAAGATGAGTTACAAGTCAACAAAGGAACCTATCAGCTTAAGATGGTTGATGGAGATAACTGGTGGAATGAATGGACTGTTTTATTAAATTATTTGTCATGAGAATAATAACAACACTACTTACTACCTGACATTCAGAGTGGGCCTTTTATCTTGTTTTATTTTCAAAGTATATGCTCAGTTAGTTTTGTTCTCACCACATGTGGGTTGAGCAGATACTGGCATTCCTTACTTACAGATAGAGGAATTGAAACCCAGAGTTGTAAGATGAATGTCCCAAGGTCACATAGCAAGTAAAGAGCTGGGTCATATAAGAACCCATCTCAGTTCAAAAGCGCTGAAAAAAATAATTATAATAGCATCTGCCACTTATAAAACTCTTATTATGTACCAGACACTCTTCTCAGCTAAGTGTTTTCATGTATTATCTTATTTCATCCTCTCAACAACTCTATGAGGTAGAAAACATTGCTATATCTATTTTAGAGAAGAGGAAACTGAAGCTTGGAGATGAAGAGCAACCTGACAATGTCAGTCAGGTATTCTTTCATCTTGAATCCATCTGGTTTTCCAATCACTTCCAGCCACCTATTACTTTTTCTCTGCTAGGGCCTAAATGATATAAAGCATAGAGGGAACACCACAGGCAAATGCACATTCTTCCCTAACTGCTGGGGATTTGGACCCCAAAGCCCAGTATTATATGACTCTGGGAGAGCAGGTCTAAGCCATCTATGAGCCTTGAGAACTCTCTTCTCTCTTTAGCTCTGACCCTCCACTGGAGACAGACTGCTCCAGGCCTCTTTCCATGTAACATCCTCCAGACCCATTTACCCTTCCGTTTCCTCCCATTCCAAAATGAGGGAAGGGAGGAAAGAGAATGAGAGAGATTCTCCTGAATATTTAGATCAGAGTGAATGTATATCACCCATGCCTTACCTCCTTACCCTTGGACCCTACCTTCTTCCTCTTGGACTCCCAAAGGCTTTTCTTGCAGGGGGATTTCCTAGGCCCCAGTCTTCCTATATCAACCATGTGATACTTAAAAGAAAAAGGTGAATGTTCCTCCTCTCACTGAGATTGCTACATTTAAGGATCCTGCTAAAGTAATCATATTTTTGTGATGCTGAGAACTTCATTTTTTTCCTTGATCCTTATGAGGGTTTCCTCGCCTTGGTGGTGATGGGGGGGCTGGGGGAGAAACCTCAGGCGCTCCCAGCAATTAGAGTGTTTGACTCACAGTCAGCACCAGGCATGTCAGATAGCAGGCAGCAATGCATTAGTTACTGACCTGGGAATCAGAGGCAGAAGCCCAGTCCTTAGGAGGGTCTGACATCAGCAAAATAAGACTTCCTTTCTAGAGGGATGGACTTTCTTCCTAACAGGAAGCAAAACTAAGACAGAAACTGATTTCTCAGTGCAACTTCTTCCTAATGCCCAGGCTATTGATGGGGAAAGCTCTTTAATTAAATCCTCCTTGCTCATAGTCAGGATTGATCCTTTAAATAGGATTAGGATTGAGTCTGAAGGTGCAAAGTAGGGAGGCCATAAAGCAGGTATGGCCCAATACATGATGTCAGGATAAACTCTTAGCTGGTATCTTCTCATCATCTCTTCTAACCAGAAGTTGTCAGTTATCTGATATCCTCCTGGATAGGCCAGAGCTTTGCTTCCTACCAGGAATATCCAATGGCAGAGATTCTCAAATTGTGGTATCAGGATCTTTAGTATCAGCATCTGGTTAAGAAATGCAGTACCCCAGACCTACTGAATCAGAAATTCTGGGAAAGGGACCCAGCATTCTGTACTGTAACATACCTGTGAGGGGATTCTGAGGGTACTGAAGTTTGAGAACCACTACTCTGTGGTTTTGTGATGACCCAGACTATACATTCACACTACCATCAGCTTGTCTCTTCCAAAATCCTTTTCTGCTGCAAGTGCTGATCTTTTATGACTGCATAACTCTTATTTCTTTTTTTTTTTTTTTTACCCACTCGGTTGTCTGTAGCTCTTTGGTTGTCCAGAGTGATAACAGGATGTTCAGATTCCCTTGCCTGATGCTAGCACAACCAGTGAAAATCCAGGACCAACTCTTCTATGCCTATAGGAAACCAAATCACAAGTCTAGCATAGTGCTGAAGAGCCCTAGCTTTGGGGGTAGGCACATCTGGGTTAATATTCAGACTTTACCTCTTAAGCTCTGTACCTTGGACTCCATAAATCTCTGTTTCCTCCTCTGAAAAATGGAGATAATAACATTAACCTCATACAGTTTTTGTGAGGACTATAAGAGATAGTACATGTCAAGTGCACAGTACCTGACATTTAACAAGTGCTTCATAATGGTAGCTGTTATTGTTGGACTGTTTTTTCCTCCTTCCAGTTGTCATAGCATTGTGTAATAGTACTGTAACTTTAGAGGGTTAGTTTTTTACCATTTATTTTACCACTGAAACTATTTTTTCTTCCCCTTTGGAGAAGTCAGATGGCACATACACTTCTGAGGACCAATGTGAAAGGTTGTAGGCTGGAGGAGTGCCATAGCATACTGGTTAAAAAAGCATGTGCTCTAGGGCCCGATTGCTTGGGCTTAAATCCTGACTCTGTCACTTTCTAGCTGTGTGATCCTGCACAAGTTATTTGCCACTCTGAGCTTCAGTTTGTCCATCTTTAAAATGGAGATAACAGTAGTACCTACCTTATTATAGGGATTCAATGGTTTGAGTAAAATCCTTGGAACAGTGCTTGACACATTTTATTTTGAAACTGTTGAAAATCATTACATGGACAGAGATTAAGTAAAAAAGGATTTTTTGAGGGTGTGGGCACTTGAATAAACATTGTCTACAACCCAATCCCGTTATCTAAGGACCATCTTGAGTGAGCACCTGCATATGTGTTTTGACTTGTGTGTTTTGACAATGTGTACATTCGACTTTCTGTTTTTCGTGTCCCAGGTGTACTTTCCTTTCATAAAATATAGTTTAGTTAAGAATCAGTAAAGAAATAACCAACATCTATCAGTAGAGTCTCAGCTTACTGCTAAGGCCTGTGGAAATATAGATGAAGAAGAGGAAATGCTCCCTGCCCTTGGGGAACCTACAGTCTGGCTGGACAGAAGAGATTAGCAGCATGAGACATTACAAAAGAGTATAAGAGAGTATTAAGTGCTAAATGGTATGGCAGAGATGACAAGTGTTGCCAGAATTCAGAGAAGAGGTAGGAAGGGAGGCTGGAGAGTGGAAAGGCTTCTTAGAGGTGATGTTTTGAGCTGGGCTTTGAAGAATGGGGAAGATCTGGTTGGGCAGAGGGAAGAGTAAGTGAGGACGTGCTTGTCACTTTCCAAAAGGACTCATTAAGAACTCTTTTAAGTCACTGGCACCCTTAGGACATTTAATATCAGAATCAATTTCCAAAGTTCTATTTATAGTCAAATATTAAGAATAGCACTGGACAGGGAGGGAAGGATATGGGTTCTTGTTTCATCCTACAACTAAGTAGTTATCTCCCTTTGTTCAAATTTCCTTGTATTTTCTAGGCCTCTGTTTCTTTGTCTAGAAAGTGAGAGGGCTAAACTCAAAGACCTCTAAGATCCATTCCTATTCTGAATGCAGTCATACTAATAATGGCTGGGTCTGGGTCAGGTGCTGTAAGCTCTGTACACGACTACTAACAACCCTTATGATGTGGACACTCTTTTCTCCTCCCTTTTACGCATGAGGAAACCAAGACATAGGAAGGTTAAGTAATGTGTTCAAGGTTTGTCATGCAAACAGGTCATGGACACATACCACTGGTACCATATGGTGCAGATATAACATAGGGTTTCGGTGGGGGGTGGCATTTACAAGCAAAGAAGTAGCAGAACTCTCATGCCACAGCACAGGCCAGGAACAGATGTTTTATATGCATTGTGGCCAAGGTTCCAGCAAGTGTGGGGCCTGCCTGGGCTAGCACACTGGACTTTTAACAGAGAGTACTCCAAGAGTGACAGTGAATCTGCATCACATATTTACAGGTTAGCCTAAGGGAGGGCTAGGGAACACCTAGTTGTTGTTTTTTTTCCAGTGACAAGAAGTATGTCAAGGGATCTCTCAGCCCAGGACCACACTAAGGAACAGGCATATGGCGGGTCAGGGCATGCATTCCAATGGCCCTAGGAACAGCCTTGCCTGCCAGGAATGGTGGCATTAGCCAAAGGCCTTGACTCTCCACAGACAGGCTCAGTGTAACCGGGCCAGCTCTCAGCTTAAACTCCCTCAAAGGGGGAGGAAATGAGTCATCAGGGTCATTCGGATATGTCTCCTGTCAAGGTCACCCAGCTAATAAGTGGCAGAGCTGGAATCAGACTCAAGCAGTGTGGTACCAGAGCCCACATTCTTAACCAGTGAATATAGAGTACAAATTCTCATATTACTGCTAAGTGTATTAGAGGTATTATAACATAAAGGAAAGCAACTTATCTCTCAAGTCAAAAAAACCTGAATTTTGATCTTGGCTCTTCTGCTTACCAGTTGGAAAGCTTTGGGTAAAGTTATTTAATCTCTCTGA
Organism: Tolypeutes matacus; assembly: GCA_026826555.1. Taxonomy (NCBI): domain Eukaryota; kingdom Metazoa; phylum Chordata; class Mammalia; order Cingulata; family Chlamyphoridae; genus Tolypeutes; species Tolypeutes matacus. The sequence continues at coordinate 1,357,550 of JAKSZT010054497.1, read as the reverse complement.
GCCTCAGTTTTCCTATCTGCATAATGAGAAAAAGTAATCCCTAGTTCTCAGATTTAACTCTGAGAATTAAGTGAGATAATCAATGTAAAGTTACTGGTACTATGCCTGGCATATAGGAAGAGCTTTTAAAAGGGTCACTGTTATCATCATCGGTGGTGCTGTTCCTATTACTGGCTTGGCTTCCAGAAATGCTCAGTTCTGAGATACTCCACAAGATGTCCCTATCTCAACAGAAAGTTTTATAACACTGCTATGTGTATAAATGTGTAGATCTGAGTTCTTGAAAAATGACTTTCACGTCCATGCCTGCCTGTGCAAAAACATATATTGAACCATGTGCCCAAGAGGAAATCATAGTTGGCTTTGCAACAGATGCACATATGGCTCACGAGGCAGCGCTAAGGCGAGCCAGTTGCTTTCCAGGCTGTGTGTGGGCGGCGGTTACATTCCTACAGCACAGCCCGGGCAAGATGCTGTGGAAGGAGTTTGAGATTCTGTAATTATGTCCCTTTCTGAAGCCCTGAGGGAAGCATACAGCCCTGAGGAATGTATGTGTGTATGTGCATGTGTGTGTGTGTGTATGTGCATGTGTGAATAGTGGGGGCAGAGCAAGGTTGGAGATGTAGTCTTCCCTCCCAAAATTTTGCACTAGACATGGAAGCATCCTTCCACTTCCTGCTATTCCCTGGATTTTATTTTTGGTCAGTCCTTGTGGTACAAGACAAAAGTTCAGAAAGATACTGTGCTGTTTGTGCAGAACTGATAATACCAGACCTAGAGTAATTACATGGATTCAGGACAATGGGACAATAAGAAATCTAAGTATGGAAACTGCCTTTGTAGCAGGAGCAATATAGCTGTAGAGTCATTTATTATTATTATTATTATTATTATTTTTTTAAGATTTTATCTATTCACTCATCTATCCCCCCCCCCCCCCCGCTGCCTGCGCTCGCTGGGTCAGCCAACCACGCCGTGCGGGCGGGCTCTGCCCCCACCAGGAGGCCCCGGGAACCGAACCCGGGGCCTCCCACACGGCAAACGGGAGCCCCACTGATTGAGCCACAGCCGCCTCCCCATTTATTATTTTTTTTAACCACTTGAAAAATAGTTTCCTCTTGGTCAACACAGGGAGGAAAAAAAAAAGAACAGCTGTTTTTTTATTATTTCTTCCCTTGACTCAACTCATTTGCATACTGTGTAAAGGGCCTACAGCCATCAAATATTTTGCCCATTAATCTATTGTACATGGGTTTGCGTCTCCTAAGGATGATTTCCTTTGTGGTTTCTGAATGAAGGATGACAGTTTCTCAGCTGTTGTTGCTGCATTGCTTTGTTCAGGGATGAGAAAACGGCCCTGTTTGTTGTAAATCCTTAGTATTCTGGATGTTTCAGGCAAAGCTTGTGCCCTTGGTTGGGGCAGAGCAGGTCTGAGTTGCGACTGCTGAAAAATCTTTCTGTCCCAGAGAAACTCAGAAATTGGGACTTATAAGAAAGGTCTTCAGTACCCTTTAACAACCCTTCTCTTCCTCAGGGACCCAGTGCCCCCTGTCCCAGTTGTTTTTTCTATTCTAGACCTTTCTGGACAACACTCCCAAGATCCAGCTTTTTCTCAAATCACCCTTTTTTGCCAGAGTTCAGATTCCTCATTATCTTGTCCTCTGTTTCCAAGGTTTCCCTTGGCTGTGTGTTTCTCAAACTGGACTCTGCAAATCCTGGATGTACGAGGCAGTGTGGCAGGACGTATGTATAACCTCTCTCTTCCTGGACTGTTGCTTTTTCTTAGTGGCAACTAATTTTAAAAATAACTTAAAAAAAATTATAAACAGCATGAAAATGTTCTGGAGTAGAATGTAAAATTCCTTCAAGTCTTTAAGATAGAGTAGTTTATTGAGTGTTTACTATGTACCAGGCCCTGTTTTAAGTGCATGGTACACATTAATTAGTTTAATCTTCACAACAATCCTGAAAGGTAGCTCAAAGGAGTAATTCTGATGTTGGGTTTTGGGGAGAATGATAGGTCAGTAGGAAATGTCTTGAGATAAATGTACCTCTTTGGGTCAAATCAGACCAGAACTAGGGATGTAAAATAGGTATAGCAGGTATAAGTTTTAGTCCACATCACTACTGGCAAGATATATCGTGTTCCTTTATTTTGATAATTTAAATGTAGTGTTCTCAGAGCCTCGGCATGCTGTATGGGCAGGAAATTAAAACTGGGTTATTTTGGGGATTTCCTCCATTCTATGAGATCATAGAAGAATCCTGGGCTCTTGTGCTGCCAGAAAATCAGGCAAGCACTGGGTCCTTAGTTCTTAGTGGTTTCATCCTTACCATTGCTTTTTAGCTCCCCAAGGCTGCCATCACTTGCAGGTCCCTGTTGACTGCCTCTTTGGCACTACTGCTAAGAGTGGGCTCAGAGATACTTCTGAGGTCTTCCCTTCTGACTGCTGCCCTGGCATTTGGGAGCCATCCCTTATCTGGAACACTGTGCCCAATGGAGTGGGACACTGGGCTTTGCCATTCTGTTCTCTGACCCCTCCCGGTCTCAGTGGGAGGGAGTGCAAACTCTGTCTCAGGCTCAGTGGCTTCCCTCTTCCCTACTCAGAGCTCTTCTCTCTGTGAAATGATACAGCACAATCCTCTTCATTAATCGTTTAGATGAACATTTTCCATAAAGGTCCAGATATTTTAGGCTTTGCAGACCATGCTCTTTCACCTCAACTCAAAAGCAGACATAGACAATATGTAAATGAATAGATGTGGCTGTGTTCCAATAAAACTTTATTTATAGACACTGAAATGTGAATTTTATATAATTTCCATGTGTCAAGAAATATTACTCTTCTTTTGATTTTTTTCCCAACCATTTAAAGAACATAAAAAAAACAATTCTTAGCTCACAGGCAGTATAAAAACAAGTAGCGGGCCGGATTTAGTCTATAGGGAATAAAGGCTGCTGACTCCTGCTTTAGACTCATGTTATTCAAAGGATGATTGCATGGACGAGCAGTGTGTCAGCATCATCTGGGAGCTGGTTAGAAATGCAGAAACTCAGGCCCCAACCCAGATCTATCTAAGAGGAATTTGAATTCTACCAAGATGCCTAGATGATCTGTATGCATAGTAAAGGTTGAGAAGTACTTGTTTAGATATCCAGTGCTCGCTTCTCTTTTCTGGACACTGGGGAAGGGAGAGCACACGCTAATGTCAGATATCACTTTTTTCTCCTGGATAGCATCCATTGCTATCTCAATGCTGATAATCCAACCTGATTTTGGCTGAGGCCTTTTCCTGGATGGGGCAGTTCTTAATAAATGTGAGTTACAGTGAGCTTTCCATTAGTCATGCTAAGCCACAGATCATTAGCATTTGACCTCGGAATGAATCATTTGATGTTTTTCACAGGTCTCCTTTCCTAGTTCTAGTTTACTTCTTTCAGTGTTAAAGTTCCCACTTGCTGAGTTCAATAACAGCTGGATATGAGGGAAGAGGTCACCTTGGGGCATTCTTGGAAACCAAGTCAAAACAGGCTGGAACTATAATTTTGCTGTGGCTAGTTTCCATACCATAAGCAAATTGGGTAATACTTATCACAAAAGAATGATGGGGCATGTCCCTGTAGGTGTGCATGGACAACTATGGAAAACATCAGCAAAAACTGGCAGATTTTTAAAAAACTGTACATGGTACCTTGTAAGTTTTTGTTTTGTAGGCTTTTCCTTACTTTGTTTTTCCTAGGCTAATATTAAAATGAATTTGTTTTCCATGAGCACATGTTAGCGGGGTCTCAGAGGCATGGGCAGAGGTGTGGGGGAGGGAGTCTACCTGAGAGTAAAATTTTACTTTTGATTATCTGTTAGATGATGTGCAACATTCTTGTGAGATGAGACTGTATAGATAATTAACAGTGAAGCAGGAGGTCGACTTCTGCGTTTCTTTTCTTTCCATATCTTGCGGTCCTTTGATTTCCATTAATGCATGAATGTCACCACCCCACTGAAAATGCAACTCTTCTGCATGTGTTTTGATTATCTTGTCAGAGGCCAGGCAAGGAGAGGTTGAACAGCAGTCTTGCTTCTGCACTCTGTTTTTCTGCTTCCATTACTTGTCACATCTGTCAGTTTCAGGAACATTCATATCTTTGGAGCCATTATTTTTAGTACTTTAATTATCTTGGGTGTCTAAGGACACAATTAATGTATCATGTTGGTCACACTGATGGGCTGCAAAGATGGTAGGTAGCTCTACAAGGGATTTGAGTTTAGGGAGTAGGTTCCAAAACACTTGGGCATGTGGCAGGTTAGGAGGGTAAGACCCCTCTTAGAGTCTGCCTCTGGAGCAAATTCTTAATGTTTGCTTTGGCCTTCAAAAGTGCTTTAAAACTTTCTCGTCATCTCCTGCTCCGCACAGTTGTTTTAATCTACACATCACCAACCTGGCTCTTGAGTTAATCTTCCTCACCTGAATTGTGTGTGTTAATCACATCCTCCTGACAGATTGGAATAACAATAATAGGTAACCTTTATTGAGTATTTACTAGGTGCCAGGCACCTTACAAATGCTAACTCATTTACTCCTCTCACAAGAACCCTACAAGGTAGGTATTATTGTTTTCCTCATTTTACAGAGGAGGCAAGTGAGGAATAGTGAGGTTAAGTAATTATCTCAAGGTCACACAGCTAGTATATTCTTGAGTGGGATTTTGGCCCTGACTCCTGTGCTCATGCTCTTAACTCCTGGGTTATACTTAACTCAAATTACAATAGCTAACATTTACTGAGTGCCCACTGTGGGCAAAGCAATGTGCTAAGCCCTTCAGATATAACTTATTTAATCTTCTTGACATTTCTGCAAAGTAACTCTTATATTGTCCCTGAATTTCACAAAATTGTTAAATAACTTACCCAAAGGTCATATCACTAAACAGTGACAGAAGCAAGCTTTGGACACAAAGCAGCCTGACTCCAGAGTGTATATCCTTACCACTCTCCAATACTACCTTCTGGATGCAGGCTGGGGTAGGCAGAGAATGTCAAAGAGTGAAGCAGGTCATCCTGGGGAGACAATGAGGAGGAAGGGGCTGCCACTACTTACCTCCTGCTGATTGAATGAGAGGGAGCTGAGCTTGAGAAAGGATCCATACAGGTATGTCCTGACAGGTGTGCAATGAACAGAAAAAAATCTTGTTCAAGTCACATTCAAGAGAAAATAAATGTATAAAACTGCTGCTGCCAGCCATTTCATGGGGTGAGCCTTGAAGAGGTGCTTTCTGTAAGTCACCAACACCATCCCTCTTGTCAGCCTCAAGGGAACTGCTGATCCAGATGCCATGGCCCTTCCACCACAGTAATCCTGATTGAGCAGCCTCACACTGCTTCATATAGGCCCAAAAGCATCCATCCCAGAGATGAAGACTGAATGAAATATTCTGGTCCTCAGTCCTTAAATGGATTGTTCAACCTCCTCTAAGAGACTGTCAGAACAAATCCAATGTGCCTCACCTCCCAAGCCTCCCTGGCCACTCCTCACCCTCCATACTCCTCTATTCACCTCCCAATCAGACACAAGCCACTTTCCTCCACTTCGTTCCAAGCCTTTACCATGCCCTCTAAAATCTCTTATCTGTGATGGCTGAATTTCCTATGTCCTCAACTTCTCAAGATTTGTCCTCTGCTTCCATCATAACTGAAGCCTTGACTTCTTAATCATGTTCCCCAGTGCTGAGATTGGGATTCTCATTGCTTCCAAAATCCCTTTAGGATCACTGCTCTCTCTCCCTCCTGAGAAAGCCCCAGTTAATACCTTTTGGTGTACTACCTCACTCCTCTGCCCTCCTCATTGTTGCACCTACCAACATCCTGGGCACTTCCCCTCATTTATTGAAGATATAGTTTGTGGCTTTCTCTCCATTCTTCTCATCATTGTTAGGGACTTCAACATCTTTGTATCAAGGATGTCAGAACTAACTTGCCCCGTGGGGCCTTTGTTTTTTTTTGTTTTTTTTTTTAAAGTCTAGGTTATTGGGAATTTAAAGATGAATTTTCTGAAAGTGCAGGACTTAGAGTTTTGGAGGAAAGTAGAAGGACCTGAGCCTGGGCACAGGAAAGGGAGGGGGGCAGGGTCTCAGAGTGGCTGGAATATGTTCCCTGCTTTTCCAGCTCTCCAGAAACCTGGGGAATGTAGTAGAAATTCCCCTGGTAGAGGGAACCTTTCCATCTAGGATTTGTTGTTTTCTCCACCCTGACTCTGGTCATCATTCCTGGTGACATTCACATGGATGACTCATCCCTCACTGTGGCTTTTCACTTCCTTGACACCTTGGCTTCTAATGATCTTTTCTTCTAGCTCACCTCAACTACCCACTTGCTTAGTCATACACTAGTCCTTTTCATCACCAGAAACTGCATTATTTTGGAAATGTTGACCTCTACTGCTGTAGTTCTTCAACTTTATCAGGTTAGACCTCTAACTCACTGATTCTCACCACTTTCTCTTGCTTCATCAGCCCACTGTTGTCTCCACTTGCCTCCTTACCCAGCTTGGAGTCCATCTACACCACTATTGTAGTCATTATTCCTTTCCCCTTTCTTTATCTTTCACACCCACTGAGCTATCATATCCTGACCCTCAGCTATCACATCTTCCCTCCATCTCTTTTTACTTACAGCTGAGACTTTCACAACTTGGTTGGCAATCCTTGTTCCTCAGGAACTTCAAATGTACATCTGATACCATCCAGCACTTCCAGAGCCCTTCCTTAGTTTTGGTTTACACATGACCATTCTCTGAGTTGACCTCTTCCTCCTTTCTCCTGAGACTTTCCTCTTCTACCGCTCCTTTCTTCTCATACTGATGAAGACCTTGCCCAAGGTGTCACTGAGTAAACAGAAGCCAGAAATTGGGAATGTGGTCATTTTCCCACCACTAAATCTACTCTGCTAACTATATCTCAATTACTTTCTTACTTCCCTTTGCAATGGAGGATGGGCCCCTGATCCTATGAGGCCAATTCCTTCCAGATTCCATCCTGACTTTCAGGGACTTGGGTTCTTCAGTTATCTCCTGTCTCTCTTGCCCATCTATCTTTCCCTCCCTACTGAATCTTTCCCACAAACAGTTAGACATGTTCTACAGCATCTATTCAACAAAACAAACAAAACAATCTTCTCTACTTTGACTACACATATTCTTCTAGCTACCATCTCATTTCTCTATTCCTTTTCATAGTTAACCTTCTTGAAAGATTTGTTTGTACTGTCTCCTCTTCCTCACACCTATTGCCTCTCCAATAGTCCCTCTGACTTCATTCACCATTATGATTATAATTTGCCTCCTCAGAGGTTTGACAATCAAGCCTATAGGCAGCTTAGACTGTAGCTTCAGAATCTATTTTGGTGAGAACACATGAAGAAACTGAGGCTCAGAGATGGTGATTTGCTAGGGTCAAACAACTGGTAAGTAGCTAAGTTGAGATTGAATCCAGCTAATTCTAAGAGACTGTGCTTCACCATTTTTGTCATTAATCACCTCATCTGTGCTTTGTGTTTGTACATCTATTATAGGAGTTATCACATTGAATGGTTATTATTTGTTGGCATGTCCCTTTCCCCCACTGGATTATGTTGTCTCAAGGACAGGAACAAAGCCTTGACACATAGTAGGTATTGGATAAATGCTTGTTGAGTGAATAAAGGAACAGTGTTATCTGAGTTCATTTGTTCTTGTTTTAGTCCTCAGTAGTGATGGATCACCACTGGTTGCCACCTTCCTTTTAATAATAGAATCATGAAATTTTAGAGTTGGAAGGGACTTCAGAGATCAAGATCTGTTGAGGTTAAGTAACATGCCCAAGATCACTGGAATAGTTACAGTCCAGTGCTCTTTCCGTGCCATCTTCAATAGGTATTAATGCTCACCTCTTCCCTCCATTTTCTCTTTTCCAATCTAAATAATTCCAATGCCAAACAGCATTTTGATGGAAGAAAGTCAGTAGAAAGACACATTGTGAATGTGAGGGGCAGCCAATGCAGTGCTTTTTAGTGTTAATAAACACATTCCTCCTTGGTTTGAGCAAGTGCCTGGTAGCTACTTCAGTTCCAGTCTAAAATACACTTTTCATGAGCTCCTGTCTTGCATTTTATTCCTCTTAGTGCTTTGGTTGTTTTAATGAGTTTTCCTTATCTCCTATTTATAAAACCAGACCTACTTTCTAATGTTTTGTTGTTTTTTCTTAAAAATAACTCAAACTCCCAAGTCTTGTTCTTTTTCATAACTCTTTCTCCTTTGTACTTTTTTTTTTTTTAGCAAATACTGAAATCATTTATTGCCATTAAATTACAGCATTTCAATATACATACTGCATGGAAATACACAGATAAAATTTTTCAAACACTTAAAATAAGATTTTAGGCATGAGGCCAGGGTAGGGTTGTCTTGTGGTCATTAAAGAAAATGTCAAAAATTCTGAGTACTTAGGTGCTAAGTAGTCATAAATTTTGTTCTTTTCAGTTTTTCATCAAGTAAATTCTAATAGATAATATACATATTACTGCAGATAAAACCCTCATTTGAAATTATTAAGCTAATTGCATATTTTAAGCTACTCTTTATGAAGAGAAAATACCCAGTATTTCTGTAAGGTAGCAGAGAGTTAGTTTAGATACTCTCCGCTATTTCTATAAAAATAGTCTGGTTAGTAAAAATAGCATACAGCATATTTTTCCTTAGCAAGACTATTTGTGATGATGGAATCTGTGACTCAATAGCAGTAGGTGGTAATGCTGTCCCTTCAAAGAGCATGTTCATTATTTTCCATTGTTAGGCAGATGCCTTTTTAGTCATCTCGTGTTTGATAAGCCGTCCTCCCTGAATAAGCTGGGCTACTTCATTTGTTGCGTGGCATGCAAACAGAAGCCAGTTTCGAGGTTGTACCTTGTAGGCAAATCTCATGAATGTCAAAGAATAACAACAGAGCGCAAATGTCATCCGACCACTGATAATGTCGGGATACTTTTTCATGTCATTGATGGCAGCAATGGGAAGACCCCAGTTGGCTACTGGTCCCCAAAAGTGCGTACTCATAAGGTAGTCCCGGAACTCCTTGCTTCGGACATAGTCCGCGGCTTTCCGCACCAACGCGCCGGCCATGCCGGCCCCTGACGCCAGCCGCAGCTATCCCGCTGCCTCGCCTCAAGCCCAGTGACAACCACGCCGAGCCCGCGGCGGGCGGCGGGCGGCGCGCTCCCCCCCGCGCGACCCCTCCTTTGTACTTTTTATGTTTGTGTGCTTGGAGTTGTGTAATGCATTTTTTTAAAAAAAACTTTTTAATTTGAAATACTTTCAAACTGACAGGACAGTTACAAAAATAATACAAATCCCATACAGTGAACTCCAGTATACTCCTATCCTCACAGATGACCAGATCTACCAATTTCAACTTTTTGCTACATTTGCCATATCATCTAGCTATTATTCTATCCATCCATATATCTATACATCCGTCAATCCATCTATCAATCCATTTTTGGGACACTTGGGTGTTCATGCTCCTTGAAACTTTAATACTGCCATGTACATTTCCTAAGAACAAGGATATTCACCTATGTAGCCACTTTCAGTGCAGTTATCAAGTTCAAGAAATTTAACAATAATATAAAGCTTACAGTCTATATTCCATTTTTTCATATGTCCCGATGTCCTTTTGAGGACATTATTCTCCTCCAATGTTAGATCCTGTCCAGGATCACGTATTGCCTTTATTGTTAATGTCTCTTTAGTTACTCTTTCTTTCTTTCTTTTTTTTTTATGGGATCATATATACAACATAAACTTTCCCATTTCAACCACTCTGAAGCATATCATTCAATGGCATTAATCACATTTATTATGTTGCAGTACCTTCACCACTTTCCATTACTAAAACTTCCCAATCTCCCCAAACAGAATCCCGACACCCGTTTTGCATTAACTCCCCATTTCCCTTGCCATCTGCCCCTGGCAACCTGTACTCTTGTAATTTCTGTCTTTATGAGCCTGCATAATCTGTGATATTTTTCGATGTAGTTACCATGGGGCTTAAATTTAACATCCAAAATTGACAACAATCTCATTTGCTTTGATATCCCCTTAACTTCAGTAGTATATGCAAACTCTTCCTATAACCCTCTGTCCACCACCTTTATGTAGTTCTTGTTATAAATTACATGTTTATACATTATGAGTTCAAAACCACTGATTTCTCATTATGTTTTATGCATTTGACTTTTAAATCCTGTAGGAAGTAATAAGTAGAGTTACAAACCAAAAATACAACAGTACTGGCATTTATATTTATCCGTATTGTTATCCTTACTGGAAATCTTTATTTCTTCATGTGGCTTTGATCTATTGTCTACTATCTTTTCCTTTCAACCTGCAGAACTTTCTTTAGTGTCTCTTGTAGGGCTGGTCTAGTGGTGCCAAACTCCTTTAGCTTTTGTTATCTGAGAATGTCTTAATCTCTCCCTCATTGTTGAAAGACAGTTTATCTGGATATAGAATTTTTGATTGGCAGATTTTTGCTTTCAGTTAAGTATGTCATCTCACTGCCTCCTTGCCACCATGGCTTCCAGTGAGAAATTGGCACAATATCATTGAGGCTTTCTTATACATGACATGTTGCTTTTTTCTTGTAGCTTTCAGAATTCTCTCTTTATTTTTAGCATCCGACAGTTTGAATTATAATGTGCTACTATACAGTGCATTTTAAATGCAATCTTGGTTGCTAAAACAGAGCTAGAGCAATCCATTTTTTTTTCTGTAGGGAAGTATCAGCTAACCTGAACCCTCAACTAACCAGATCTCATAGCCTGAAATCAGACATATTTGGGTGTAAATCCTGACTTTACCACTTATTAGCTGCATGACCTTGGGCAGATTACTTAACCTCCCTGTACATCAGTTTTCTCATCTTTCACATGAAAATAGTAATAGTATGCGTATCTTATAGAGTGGATTTAAAGATTAAGTGAAGTAATACATAGATCTAAGTTTAAAATTCTCATTGTATCACATACTGGCTATAGAATGATCTTAGTAGACTTATTCAACTTCTTTGAACTTCAGTTTCCTTCTCTGTAAAATGGGAGTTGTTATTAACATCTGCTGCATAACATATCACCTCAAAACTTAGTGGTATAAAATAACTATTTGCTCATGATTCTGTGGTTTGGAAGTTTGGGCTGGGCTCAGCTGGGTTCTCTGCTTCACATGAGTCAGTTGGGTTCACTTGTGCATATACATCAACTTATAGTAACTGGACTCACTCATATGTCTGGTGGTTGGTATGTTGTTGGGAGGGGGTAATGGAAATGAATGGGCCATGTGTCATTCATCATCTAGCAGGCTGGCTTGGGCTCATCAACTGCTGGTGGTTGCAGGGCTGCTAAGAGCATCATGAGCCCCAATGCCCCAACATTTTTCCAGTCTGTGCTTGCTTATTTTTGTTATTGTCTCATTGGCCAAAGCAAGTCATATGGCCAAGCCCAGAGTAGATGTGAGAAGAGACTACCCAAGGACATGGATGTAGGCAAGATAATTACTGTAGCCATATTTTTCAAATAATCTTTCACAGACTTGGTAATCCCTGTTTTCCAGGATTGTTGTGAGCATTGGAGATAATACATATCAAGCACTGAGTGGTGACTTGCATAATGGGTGCTCAGCAAATGACAGTCAAAGGGCATTATATTGTACTTGGCATACAGTAGGTACTCAGTTAAGAAAAATTCTCTTCTCTATCCATTCTTTCTGCCCACTCTCCTTTCCTCATAACTTGGCTAATAGAAGAAAACTGCAACTCCAAAAAACACAAGCAAACAAATGCCTATCAACAATATAAATTTTTTAATTAAGTAAAAACTTCCATAACAAAACACCAAGTAAAGAAAATCTCCAAAACAAAAACTTAGAGGATGTTGAGACTGAGCACACATTTATTATTGCACTTTTGTTATCTCTAACCATAGGGTCAGATGACCTTGAGGCCATACAGGATGCTATGTCTTCAAAGAAAAATTCCATTATAATCATCAAGGCAAATTGTAGTTTTATAGAAAAATCATGAAGGAAGTACAGAGTTCCCATATACTCCACCTCACACACTTAGTTTTTCCAATTATTAACACATTGATTTGTTAATAATTGATGGTACTTTTGTTATAATTGACAAAACAATATTATTATAATTAGATTTATTAACTATAGTCCATAGTTTACATTAGGGCTCACTGTGTTGTACAATCCTATGATTTAACATGTATACAACCTAAAATTTACCATTTTATCCACTTTCAAATATACAATCAGTGGTATTAAATACATTCAAAGTGTTGTGCTACCATTACCACCATCTTTTACATAAATTTTCTGTCACCCTAAACAGAAACTCTGTACCAATTAAGCATTGATTCTCTATTCTCTACCCCACCTGGACCCTTAGTAGCTTGTTTTCTAGTTTTCTGACTCTATGAATTGGTATATTCTGAACATTTCATATCAGCAAAATCATAATGATATTTGTCTTTTTGTGTCAGCTTATTTCATTCACAACATGTCTTCAGGGCTTATCTGTGTTGTTGCATGTATCAGAACTTTATTTCTTTTTATAACCAAACAATATCCTGTTGTATGTATAAACCACATTTTGTTTATCCATTCATCTTTTCATGGACACTTGGGTTGCTTTAATCTTTTGGCAATTTTAATTAATGCTACTATGAACATTGGTGTGAAAATTTCTGTTTGAGGAGGACACTGACTTATAACCAAGAATTTCCACACCTGGAAGTTTAACAAAAACAGGTTTTGGGGTTAACTCTGTTTTCCAAACAACTCTGTTGAAACCCTTGGATCTTTGCATTGGAAAGGACTTCAGAGACATTTAGGCCCTCCATTCATTTCCAGCAGTAGTTCTCAATATTTAAAAAATATCAGTACCACTTTAGCCTCTTTAAACATATGGAGGAACCCATAGAGCTTTTGTTTTTGTTACCATATGTGACAGTTTGAAGTTATTTTATGAATCCCCAAAAGAAAAAGATTATATTCTTGAACTAATCCACTCCTGTGGGTGTGAGACCCTTTTGATTGGACTACATCAGTGAGGCATGACTCAGGTTGAATCTTTGCCTTCTTGCTGGGTCTTATATAAATGGACATACAGAGAGAGAGACACACAGAGAAAGGAAGCCACCAGACTGATCCTGCCATCTGAGAGAGATGACTGCAGGAAACAGAGCAACCCGAGAGTCTGAGAGATGTCCCTGAATCTGGAATCTGCAGAACACAGAAGCATGGAAAGAGGCCCCGAGGGGCTGGCCCACAGAGCAGCTCGAGGCTGAAGAGATGAGCCATATGCCTATGGTCTACAACTGAACTCGGGAAGAAGGTGGAGCAATGAAACTGAGAGAGGAGGCCCTGAAAATGACAGGCCCTATGCCTGGTTGCCCACAGCTGTGCTGCTGGAGACGGGAGATTCTGGAGGGGAAGGAAGGGACCTTGGCAGAGATTGGTCGCCATCTTTGCCACGTGGCGGAACACCAGGATCACCAGTAGCTGCCTTTAGTGAGAAAGCATCTCTGATGATGCTTTAATTTGGACATTTCACAGCCTTGGAACTGTAAGCTTTTACCCTAAATAAAATCCCCATTATAAAAGCCAACCCATTTCTGGTACTTTGCATTGGCAGCCCTGTGGCAAACTAAGACACAATATGAAAAATTAAAACTGAGAAAAATTAAAAAAAAAAACAAACAAAAAAGAATATACAAGCCCACATTCCATTATCTGTTAGAGGGATGGCTTGTCATGTGTCATGTAGCTTCTAGAAAACTCCACTATGCATTCATGAGCAAATGAGAATGAAAAAAGCAAACTGTTTTAGTATTATTATAAAAATAGTTTTGACCTCACAAAACACCTGAAAATATTTCGGGGACTTCTGGAATTTGTGGACCACGCTTTAAAAATTACTGCTCTACAATATCCCTGTCAGATAGAAGTTTCCTAGCTGAAACATTTGGATGCAGTATGGTATGTGAAAAAGTGCCGCTTTGCACACCTGAGACTCAGTTTCCTCATCTCTAAAATGGATGTGGCAGATTGAATGATATACCCAAGGGAAAAAATGTTCTTCATCTTAATCCCATTCCCTGTCATGTGAACTGATTGTAAATAGAACCTTTTAAAGATACTATTTTTTGATATACTTTTTTATTTTTTAAAAAGATACTTAGATTACACAAATGTTACATGAAAAATATAGAGGAGTCCCATATGCTCCACTCCCTATACCTTCCACATTTTCCCACATTAGCAACATCCTTCATTAGTGTGGTACATTTTTACAATTGATGAATACATCTTGGAGCATTACCACTAAGTGTGGATTATAGTTTATATTGTAGTTTACACTCTCTCCAGCACAATTTTGTAAGTTATGGCAAGATATATAATGGCCTTAAAAATACTATTTTTAGTTAAGGTGTGGCCAACTGAATCAGGGTGGATCTTTATCCTATTACTGGAAGCCTTATAGAAAGAAAACCATGGGGAGAAGTTGGAAGCCAGAAGTCAGTGGAACCTGGTACAGAAGGGAGAGGACATCGCCAGGTGATGCAAAATCCAAGGAACCTCAAGGATTGCCAACCCACCAGAATGCCACTGACCCAGGAGGAAGTAAGTCTTCCAGACTCTGAAACCATGAGACATTAAATTTTCATTGTAAGGCAACCCATTTTCCCGGTAGGAGCCAGGAAACTAAGACAGTGGGAATGATAGCAATAGATTCTCTCTCAAGTAGTTGTGAAGATTAAACAAAACAAGGAAATGTATGTAGTTTATATGAAGGGCCTTGTACAAAACCTGGTGCATAACAGGTTTCCAATAAATGTAGGTCTTCCCATCACTCAAATAAATACCTGATAGTGCATTGCCTAATGAGGCAGCTTATTCAGCCTTTCTTTTTAAAGAAAGTTCTTCCTCCTGCCTCTCTATAATTTCTACTTCTTATCTTTCTCTTCTATACAGCTTAAGTTTTATGTAAGAGCAGTCATGGCACTTTCAGGTCTTCTTTCTTATAAAATATGTTATGGTTTCCAGATTATCTTGATCATTTTCCTCTGGATGCAGCCACTCATTCAACAAGTATTTGTTGAGCACCTAGATGCTATGTACCATTAGTGAGAAAAACACACGCAGTCCTTGTTCTCATAGAGTATACATTCTAAGTGTAGGAGTCAGACCAAAAGCAAATAAGCAAATAAATAATTACAAATATGATAGGTCCTACAATGGTAAACAAAGCAAGGTAAAGGAATAGAGAGTGATGGGAGGGTACTACTTAAGGTAGTGTGATAAAATAAATGCCTCTCTAAGGAGGTGAGGTTTGATCAGAGATCTGAATAAAATAAGGGGCAAGCCAGGCTGACAGAAAAGTCAGTGCAAAATGTGAATTTTATTCTAATCATGATTGGAAATCATTGGAAGTTTTTAGATATGAAAATGAAGTTGTGGCAGTTTGAGATTATTTATGAATTCCAAAAAGAGAGATTATGTTTGTAAACTGGTCTGTTCCTCTGGATGTGATACTCTTTGATTGTATTAGATTCAGCTGAGATGTCCTTGAGTAAATTATGTTACAATTAGAGCTTTGATTCGACCATGTCAGTAGGGTGTATCTCAGTTTAAGTCACCACCCCTTGGTGGGCTACACAAATGGACACCCACTCAAGAAGAGACACAGAAGAAGATACACACGGGAAGAGAGAAGCTCCATAGATACCAGAGGAGAGAACTTTGTCAGCTTTGATCCTGCAGCCCCGGAAACAGAGATGAGCCTATCACCTGATAGTTTGCAGCTGAAGAGACCTGAGCCCTGAGCAGCTGAGAAGGCCCAGAAAGAAATGAGACTTCCAGCCTACAGCTGAGATTGGAAGAAGCTGGGCCCATGGAGCCTTAAGAGGAAGAGGAAGGCTGAACCCTTGCAGAGGTAGGCAGCCATCTTGCTTCAACACGTGGCAACAGACTTTGGTAAGAAAATCCTCTCATGGTACCTCGAGTTGAACTCTTCAGTGCCTTGTAACTGTAAGCTTTTACCCCAAATAAATACCCTTTATAAAAGCCAACAGATTTCTGGTACTTTGCATCAGCACCCTTTTGGCTGACTAATTATAGAAGTGTTATGAGTTACATTTTTAAAAAGATCACTCTAGCTTTTTTGTGGAGAACAGACTAGGGGTCAAGGACAGAATCAGGGAGAATAGTTAAGCAGCTGTTGAAATAGTCTAGACAATATGTGATGGTGTCTTGGAGGTGGTGAGAAGTTAGATTGGGATTGAAGGCAGAGCCAACAGGGTTTGCTGATAGATTAATGTGTTATGTGAGAAACAAGAAGGAATCAAGGATGATACCCTTAGGATTTTGGCTCAACAACTGATTGAAGGTGGTGCCATTTACTAAAATGGGGAAGACTGGGTGAGGAACAAGTTGGAGGGCATGACCGTTTGAAGATTTTTTTTTTTTTGATTCCAGAAAATATCATGTTCTTGAAGCTAATGCATTCCTGTGAGTATGAGACCCTTTGATTGGATTGGGTTCAGTTGGGGGGCCCTTTGATTGAGTTAATTTCAGTGAGGCATGACCCAGGCTTGGTTTTGGTCCTCTTGCTGGAATCCTTTATAAACGGAGGACTGAAAGCAGAGATATACAGAGAAAAAGCCAGAGACAGAGAGAAGGAACCCAGGAGAGAGGAAGCCACAGATGGAGCAGCCAGAAGCTGATGCCTCCATGTGCCTTGTCACGTGGCAGGAGTCCAGAATCGTCATCAATTGACCTTCGGTGAGACAACATCTCTGATGATGCCTTAATTTGGAGACTTTCACGGCCTCAGGACTGTAAGCATTTAACCTAATAAATTCTCATTATAAAAGCCAACTCGTTTATAGTATATTGTTCCTGGCAGCTTTTACCAAACTAAAACAAACAGTAAGGATCAATAAGCGTGTTTGAGATACACGTTAAATTTGAGCTGCCCATTAGATGTCCGGGTGGAGATATGGAGTGAATAATCTAGAGTGTAGGCAAAGTCAGGGCTGGATTGCCATTTGGGGGTCCTCAGTGTGTAGATAAAGAAGACATAACATTCATGAATTGAGCCCTGGGAGACTGCAATGGTTAGAGTTTGGGAAGATGAGGAAGAATCAGCAAGGGAGATGGAGAAAGTGTGGCTGAGAAGTAGGAGGAAAAAAAGGAGAGATTGTGGTTAGAGCAGCCAATAGAAGATGTTTCAAAAAGGAAGGAGTAATCAACTAAGTCAAATGTTGCTGAGAAGTTTAATAAGATGTGGAAAAAGAATTAGCCTTTGGATTTGGCAAGTTGGAGGTCATTGGCAAACTTGATAAGAGTGCTGTCAGTAGCATGGAAACAAAAGCCTCTTTTGAGTGGGCTGAGGAGAGAATGAGAAGTGAGGAAGTGGGAAGAGCATTATAGACATCTATTTTGAGGAATTTTGCTATAAAGAGAATAAAAATTGTGAGGTAACTGGTCATGGATATGTGTTTAAAGGATTTTTTTTTTTTTGGTTTGTTTAAGAAGAAAGATTTTCTTTTCTTTTCTTTTTTTTTTTTTAAAGATTTTATTTATTTATTCATTTATCCCCCCCTTGCTGCTTGTGCTCGCTGGGTCAGCTAACCACGCCGTGCGGGCGGGCTTGCCTTCACCAGGAGGCCCCGGGAACCGAACCCAGGGCCTCCCATATGGTAAACGGGAGCCCTACTGATTGAGCCACAGCCGCTTCCCTAGAAGAAAGATTTTCTATCATGTTTATATGCTGATGGGAATGATCCAACAGCATATGGCTGGAAAGCAAAAGTGGTGATGTCGGAGAGAGACATCTGCTGAGAGTGGAAGTAATCCTATACACAAGTGGAAATACTGGCCTTAGATGAGAATGTGGAAATTTTCTTAGTAACAGGAAAGAAGTCAAGGTATATGGGAATAGAGGCAGGTGCGTTGATAGATTTGTTGGTTTGAAGATGAGGTAGTTCTCGTCTGTTTCCATTTTCTCAATTAAATGTGAAGACATCGGTTGGAAATTATGAAGGGGGATTGTTAGAGGTTTCATGAAGAAAGATGTGTGAGAAGGACAGTGAACCGACTAGGAAAATTTTGGTTTGTCTGGCATTGCTGAGGGCCCACTTGAGATTTCTTTTAAAGTATTTGAAGTGGGACCATTCTGCTGTTTAGGTGAAGTTGTCCTTAATCAGGGTTAGGTGAAGTACAATGGAGGGAGGGAGGTATAAATCTCCACTTGCAGATTTATATGAGGCAGTGAATATAATGATGGACCATAGAATTTCAGCTGGGTAAAAAGGAAAGTGAAGATATGAAAGGAGAGATGGACAGTGAGGGTGAGAGGATCCATGGATTGAAAGTTGAGGTTATGAGGGAGAGGGATACTTGAAATTATAGATGTGATGCAATTATTGGTAATAGCAGTGACCATGGGAGTTGATGGCTGAGTTGAGATGGTGAGAAACAAAAGATTGTTGGTAGTGACTTCATGGGACTTTAGGGCCAAGAGATTGACTATATTCTCAAGTGGATATTGAAATCAAAGGAGAACTTGTGGGAGAAAAAGACTGTGAACCAGGTGCTAACATTTCCAATGAATGAATGAATGAAGGAGAGTGACTGGCATTAAGAATCCGGATAATAATGCAGGCCAGGACTTGATTAGGTGATAGGAGTAAACAGGGATGTAGGACGTGTTGGCATTAGTTCTCTTGGATTCTTAGGAGGAGGTAGATGATCAGTGCTAATCAGAGCCTCCTTCTTGGTTTGGTCTCTTGGGCACTTTGTATTGGTGAAGCTGGCAGGGCAGCATGGGGGAAAGGAGCTTTCACCAGGAGTGCTTAATATTTTCTGGCCTCCTTTAAATTCTGTGGTCTTTGCAAGTCCGGGGTAAGGAAATTACCAGGACTTTCCAACAATGATCATGTCTTGGAAGACTTTTACTTATGCTCTCCAAATCTCCGTTAGTCCCCTCCAAAGCCATTTCAAATTTACTTACGATTTAAGTAAAAACGTGTGCTTTACTATGTCAGTGCTGTTTCAAGACAAGTCCACTAGCTGCCCCATCCACCTGCCAACCAGATCGCTGCACTGAGGTCACCCTCTTTTACCATTTATTACAAAACATTTTAAACATATAGAAAGATAGTTTGCATAATGAGATCCCATATACTCATAATCTAGATTTAATACTTAAGTTTTTGTCATACTTGCTTCATTTTTTAAAAAATTTTGATGAAATAGCTTCAAGTAAATAACTGACATTATGATGGCTCATCCCTAAATACTTCACTCTCCTAAGCCCTTTCTATATAGAAATTCTGAAGCTGCCACTGCCTTTAAAATGTGGTGCCAAGAACTGGACAAGAGTGTTCCAGATGTGGCCTGTTCAGCTGAGTGTACAGAAAGAATGACTGGACTCTCTTTCTGTTAATGCAGATTAATCTCTCTAAAATTAGTCATTTTAGAGTCCACAGCACACTACTGACTGTTGTGCAGTTGTGGTCAACTCAAGTCCCCAGGTTCTTTGCACATGAACTGCTACTGCTGCTGTCAAGTCAGGCTTCCCCCATTTTGTATTTATGTAATTGAATTTTTGTTATTTGGCCTAGTGAAAATATTTTGAATCGGAATTCGGCCTTCCAGTAAATTAGTTAATCCTTTTGTGCTTTGGTTCATCAGCAGATTTGATAAGTAAACTTTTTATATATTCATGCAAGTATATAGTAGCTACTTTCTAAAATTGAGGCTTATGCCTGCTTCAAAATTGTAGAGACTGCAGTAAGATCTCAAGCATTATGAGTGGCTTTTCTTGTAGGATAAATTATTTAAGTCGAATGTTCCTGATTAATGATTGAAATCCATCTTTCTTGACTATTCAAACCTTGTGACCTAACAGACTGGTATGTGAGTACAAGTTTTCTAAGACAATGCAAATTATTTCCGAATGACATTTCATACAAGCAAATGACCAAACAGTTTCTTAGTACAGCCTTGGAAACACCCACATCATTCAAGGACAGCTGAATTCAGGGGTAGGGGTGCATAATTTGAGGTGGCTTTCTGAGAACTTCCTTGGGTGGTGTGTCAGTTGACTACTCTCAGAATTACACACAGATAAATTCTTTGTTAAACTCAAGTTTGAGTGTCAGCTGAATGGACATTCCCTGGCTCTGCCTGATGCTTTGAAAATGGGACTGCACTGGAAGCATATCAACTGCTAGGCAAGTGATATTTTTGTAATTTTTCAAACTGCGTATATAATATGCCTAAGCAGAAGGCATAATCTTGGTAATATACAAGGCTTAAAATAGCAAATCAGTATTGCACAACTCCACATTCCTCAATATGGTTCATTATTCTTAGGTATGTCAGAATGAGAGCTTTCTGTCACTGGCCTTCATGCGGAGGCACCATAGCACAATAATTAATACCATGGCTATTGGACCTGACTGCCTAGTTTATCGAAAGCCTGGCTCTTCTGCTTATTGACTATGGGACTTGGGCTATTTATTTAACTTCAGTGGGGAGTAATTTCCTTATCTGTTAATGATGAGGATAGTACTTGTACTTATCTCATACAGCTTTTGTGAGAGTTAAAGATACTTAAGCAGTGTGTCAAGAACTGAGTATTATTATTTATCATGGTTCTGATAGTTCTCATTGGGACCTAAGGGATTTGGCACCATTTTGTGTCATGTTCATGAAGTTCTTCATATAGACTTAAATATGTCCAGTCTGGGAATGCTCTAGGCTCCCATATAATCTCCTATGTTACTTTATCATCTTAATTTCCACTCTAATGGCTCCAGAAGCCTGGTAAGAGAGGTTTAAAGACACATCAAGAGTGCTTAAACACTTTCTACTTTGAGCAAACCAAGATAGTTTTGGCCTCTTTGGTTGCTTGTTCTAGCCTGCAGATATGCTCAGATATGGTGGCTGACAACCACACCAACTTTTTAGGGGAAGAAATTTAGGAAATCCTATTTTTCTTCCTACATGAAGCTACAAATGCATTGCTTTCAGCATCCCAGTATTCACCTTGGCAGCAATAGTGATTTCTCCTATTGGTTCAATTATGTGGCAAAAACAATGCTTAAAAGCACTGCCAAAAATTGACACAAGTTGCTGTGATAGATATTAGCCAGAGAAAGTGTTGACGTTTATGTTCTTTTCTTATTTCTCTATCTTGTGATGTTTCTTTGTATAGATTGTGTATGAGGGGGTAACTATTCTCTTATCCAATGGGAGTGTACTTCTGTAGTGTACTTTCCATTACTAGATTTCCTGCTTTCATGTTCATGAAACAGGTAATTCATTTAAAATTTTTTATTTTTAGATAATTTTAGAATCATAGAAGAGTTGCAGAGGTAGTACAGAGTTTCCCTTCACCCAGCTTCCCCTTATGTTTACATCTTACACAACCATGGTACAATAATCAAAACTAAGAAAATAATCTTGGTACAATACTATTAACTAAATTACAGAATTTATTAAGATTTCACCAGTTTTTTAAAAAAATTAATGTCTTTTTTTTTTTTTAGGAGGTGCAAGGGATTGAAACCAGGACCTCTTGCATGGGAATCAGGTACTCAACCACTTGAGCTACATCCACTCCCCTGATGTCCTTATTCTGTTCCAGAATCCAATCCAGAATCCCACATTGGATTTAGCTGTCATGTTTTCTTAGTCTCCTCCAAACTGTGACACTTTTTCAGTCTTTCCTTGTTTTTCATGATATCGACACTTTTGAACAGTACTGGACAGTTATTTTACAAAGTGTCCCTCAATTGGGGCTTTTCTAATGTTTTCTTATGATTAGATTGAGTTTATGCATGATTGAGAAGGATAACACAGAGGTGACATGCCCTTCTCTGCATATTGTATCAAGGAGTACGTGATGTCGATTTATATTACAGATGATGATAACCTTGATCACTTGGTTAAGATGGTGTCTGCCAGGATTCTTCAATGTAAACTTACCATTTTTCCCTTTGTAATTACTGAATATTTTTTGAGAAATACTTGGAGAATATGCAAATTTCCTGTTTCTTCTTAAAATTTGCCCACTAATATGAGCATCCCTTGGTTGATCTTGCCTGCAGCAATTATTACTGTGATGTTCTAATGTGAGATTTTCTATTCCCCTCATTCTTTGTACATTTATTAATTGGAATTTTTCTGGAAGGAAGGGTTATCTCTTCTTCACCACTTATTTATTTATTCCACAAGGACTAATGGATACTTATTTTATTCTTTGGGTTATAATCCTATATTATTTTTATTTAGTTTGTTGTTCAAATTGTTCCAACTTTGGCCATTGATTCTTTTAGACTGTTTCCGGTGTCTTTTTTAAAAATAAATTTTATTTACAAGCACTCCATATGCACCAAACACTTCATATCCATAAACAACCCCCACCCCTATTCCCTGGTAACCTCTAATTTACTCTCTGTTTCTGTGAATTTGCTATTTCTAGACACCTCTTATAAAGACAGTATTTGTCCTTATTCACTGAGCATAATATTTTCAAGGTACTTCCATGTTGCAGCATGTCTGAGTACTTTGTTCTTTCTTATGGCCAAATAATATTCCGTTATGTATATGTACCACATTTTCTTTATCCTCCTGTGTGTCTTTGACATACCCCCATCTTTTAAAATCATTTCTTAAATTAATCACCACAAGATGCTACAGGTTCATTTTGTGTTTTCCCTTCTCTAGCCCTGGAATCAACCAGTCTTCCTTTTATTGGAGAATGTTATTTCAAAACCAAGATCTTTGCCTTAAGGGTGCTCACTGTTGGAGTATAACAACTTCTAGCCCCTCTCAGTGGATAGAGCTAGAAAATATATGTATGCACTGACTTACACATGTATATGTCTATATTTATTTCTGTATCTATCTGTATTACATTAAGGAAAAAATCATGAGTCCATATTGATGCCTACAACTCCAACCCAGCACCACAGGTTTCGTTTTAGCCTTCTAGCTTTCCTCTTTTTGTACCTTTTTTCTATGACACTGAGACACCAGGTTCTCATTATCTACAATATATTTTCTTATTTGTTCAACTTTAGTGTACTGATAAAGTCATTTTAGAATCACTAAATGATACCCCTGTGAGAAACAAATTTATGAACAAGGGTACAGGTGTTTTTTGTCTTTAGCTTTATAGTATCCAGTAAAAACTCTGTTTTCCAAAGGTATTTAGATTAGTTCTTTTCTTCCCCATTCCCTTCAAGTGTGACCATATGATTCACTTGTAATATAGTTAGATTCATTTGTCACAGTCTGCAGTCCATTCCCTCTCCCCCCCCCCACCCGATATCCTGGTTGAACTTTAAAAATTTTACATGCAGTAAAATTCACTCTATGATGTATAGTTCCATGGGTTGTGACAAATACCTAGAGTAGTGTATCTACCAGTACCACAAAGGACACTTCCATCACCACCCCCCACCCAAATCCCTTATGCCGTCTTATAGTCGAACATTCTCCACACTCTAACCCTTGACTCTTTAGTACTTAAGACCTGTGCTGCACTCATCTATTTTGCATCCAGATAGTTTTCTTTTTTCTAGAGCAGGGTTTCTTAACAAGGGGTCCATGAGCTTGAATTGAAACTCAAAAAAACATTATTCTTGTGGGGACGTGTTGGTGTGGGTGTGATATATTTATTAAATAATACACAGTATAGTATGGACTTAGTAAGGGGTCCGTGGTTTTTACCTGACTAGCAAAGGGGTCCATGGAACAAAAAAGGTTAAGAACCCCTGTTCTAGAGTATCATATTGATGGAATCATGCAACATGTAGCTTTTTGGGTTTGGCTTATTTAATTTAGCAAAATGCATTTAAGATTCTTCCAAGTTGTATGTATTTATAGTTCATTCTTTTTTACTGCAAAGAGGTGTTCCATGATATTCTGTGGTATTCCAGTGGTATTCTGTGGTACCACAATTTGCCTAACCATACATCCATTAAAAGACATTTGGATTGTTTCCACATTTTGGCTATTATGAAGAAAGCTGCTATAAGTGTTAGTGAATAGTTTTTTATGTGAACGTAAGTTTTCATTTCTCTTGAGTATATACCGAACAGTGGGATAAATAGTTTGTTTTTCAAAAGTATTTATTCAAATATCCAGAAAAGTAAAAGGAGAACATTATGTATTTAGTGCTACATTTTGATAGCGACCACCTTCAATCCTGTACTATTTCAGTGTAGTTTAATAACTCCCAACTTCACATCTGTATCACTATTTACTTTCAGTATATTCAGATTTTGGCCAAACTGGGTATATTTATGTTCTCCCAGAATTTGTGTATTGTAAACTGCATAGTGATCTAACATGCTATAATCTAGTTTATTGCTACATGTATTAGGATAGGCCCTTGATTACACCTTTCCTGAGACTAGTGTACATGGGTATAGTATGGGTAGCCTTTAAGCCAGGTTCTGGCTTTGTTCACCAGCCCCTAAAACATTGCCTCTATTGATGGACACCTGGGTTGTTTCCACCTTTTGGCAATGGTGAATGATGTGGCTATGAATATCGGTGTGCAGATGTCTGTTCGTGTCTCTGCTCTCAGTTCTTCTGGGTATATACCCAGTAGTGGTATTGCAGGATGAATGGTTAAACAAACTGTGGTCTATTCACACGATGGAATATTATGCAGCTGTAAGAAGAAATGAAGTCATAAAGCATATGGCAACATGGATGAACCTGGAGGACATTATGTTTAGTGAAGCAAGCCAGACACAAAAGGACAAATACTGTATGAATGTGTTACTATGAACCAAATATATTGTGTAATATATTGTTTGATTAAAAAAAATTTACATGTATCCATTACATTTAATTGAGAAATGGATATATTTATTCATCTGTGTTTACTTTTTAGTTTTTAATTGTTTATGTTTTCAATTATTAAATGTACAAAATAAAGTAAAAAAAAAAACAAAAAAAACCAAAACATTGCCTCTATAATGGCCCTTCGTTAGTGAGGTACCCTTTGTCTAGTCAGAATGAGCATTGACCTACCTGACATTGATGTGGGGCCTTCTTAAAGAACTCTGTCCTAATATATCGAACCTATCAGAACCTGGAGCTGTTGTCATTAACACTCTTCTGGGCCAAGGCTCAGTCATTTTCTCTAAAATGTTTTTGTTAAAAATGCACATTTTAAATCTGTGAGGGTAGATGTTAGCACATTTGCTGGCTGTCACCTCAGAGAGATCACAGCTCTGATCTCTGAGATCCCTCTCTACTGGCACCTTTCCATCAGTCTGCAAGCAGTTATCTCTGTATCACTAAACTGTGAGCTCCTAGACTGAGGGCATAGTTCATCCCTGTATCTCCAGTGCCTGGCACACTTGCTGAATGGATGAATAAATGCATGATGAGTACATGTTTCTTGAGGATAGAGGGTGGGAGATTTGGACAGAAAGGCTCATCGTATGTTGCACAGGTAGGAAAGGGCAAGCCTAGGTAGAAGGATGCAGCAGAGGTCTGAAGTAAAAAAGGAGCAGCAGGGTGGGGCAGGTTTGTTGTGCAGACAGCAGACAACTGAAGATGGTAACTAATTGAAAACTAGTTTCAAAGTATAAAGCTTTTAGGAAGCAGTGGCTAAGAGGGTGGGCTTTGGAGACAGATTGAACAGGTTAAAATCCTAGCCCTGTTGCTTCCTCCTGGAATTTGTCTTTTATTCCATGTGAAAAGTGGATCACTTTGGGCATGGGGTGTTTGAGAAAAGGAATAAGTTGACCTGACTTTTGTTTTAACAGGATCATTTTGGTGACAATGTTGGGAATAGAATGGTGTGGGAGGGCAAGGGCAGCATCAGAGACATCAGTAAGAAGGCCATTACAATAATTAAAGTTAGAGATGATAACGGCCTGGACCAGCATGGACACAGTGGAGGTGGTAAGTGGTCAGATTCAGCATATATGCTGAAGGCTGGGTGGTCAGGATTTTATTACAGATCCAAATAAATATCTTTTCTCTATGTCTAACAAAACAGAACAGGACAAAACAAAACACTTTGTAATGTCTATTAATTCTAAGATAGAGCTTGATGTTACTGGTTTAAGCAAAGCTCATTTCCAAGTAAAGCAAACCTTTTTTGATGGCTTTCAAGTCCATGATTTCCAGATATCTTCTATATGGAACTTCAGCAAAGCAGTATTTACATTACCTCTTTTCCTGTAGATTGAATTTGTAGCAAACAGAGCAGTGTGTGTTATCTTATCTCTGTTGAGAGCATTTCTGACTATGGATCTGTTGCTCCTTACATGGGGAATAGAGTTCCTTCAGTATGTACTTCTTGCAAGGAAAGCTTTTCCCCAGTGAGCTAAATATGCTATGAAAACAATTTGATTAGGGATGGGCTCAAGAACCCTGCTCTATCCACCCATGTACACACCCTGCTCTATCCACCCATGTACTCACCCTGCTCTATCCACCCAT
>JAKSZT010054497.1:1316384-1330957 GCA_026826555.1 Tolypeutes matacus | reverse complement strand
CACCCTGCTCTATCCACCCATGTACTCACCCTGCTCTATCCACCCATGTACACACACTCAGCTTTATTTATTTTAGGTCTAATTTGTCTGTCCCTGAGAAGACAAAATCTTGGGTAGAATAACAGTGATATTCAAATACTGTGACAAGATTTTCATTGTTGAACTTCTATTGATTACCTAGATGATTTTGTAAGATTTTGTAACAACTACCCTCAGGGGATATTTATGAGTAGGGCAGCCTCTAGGAAAGTATACTTATGACACTCATATGGGAATTAAAATCCTTAATTCATTAGCACCTCTCAGAACAGTGCCCCGTCCCCTGCCCACTCTGATATAACTGAGCATACAAGTAGCAAGGGACTGTTAGCAAGAGGACTTGCATCCTCAGAAGATGTGTAGTTTCATGATTGAGCCTAACTACGATTGAAAAACACGATCCACCTTTGTCTCTGGGTCTGTGGCAGCATCTGAGAGCATCTGGGAGTCCTGGGTGTCTTATGAGGTCACCAAGGACAGCAGGAAGATGTAGATGGCTTTGGGTAGGTTGTTTAAAATTCTTCTTTTGCAGAGATGACATTTGATTCATTGGCTCTTTCTTTGAGGTTAGAGACAAAGAATCCCTTGTGATTTCTGTCAGTGTGCCTACCAACAGGGGGATGAAGCTTGCAAGCAAAAGGATGCCTGTAACTGAAAATGTTATATCCCAGTTTGTCTGAAAACTCAAGGGTAATTTTATTGTGATGGGCTCCTCTCTGGTCAGAAGTTAAATTTTCAGAATAAAACGTTGAAGATTTAAGTGATATAGCTGGATCTTTATGTCTTTTTATTGCATTTCCTTCTATTGGGAAAAGTATAACAAAGTCAAAGTTTTCTCTTCCATCATTATTCAAATAGATTAGAATTCCTCAATACATTAATAAGGCATCCTACTAATTCCTGGAAAATCTATTTCTTCAGAGTGTACTTTATGTCTGTCCATTGAATAAAAATGGAATTTTGCTGTGTGAATGTATATATATATATATATTAAGTTTATGAGCCACATAAGAAAATCAGTCTTATGACTTCATACTATCATGATAATACATACTTTGAATAGCATGTTGCTTATCCAGCCAACTCAGCTATATGGAACACAATCCAGAAACAAGCAGTGGAAACAAAAAGGCCTCTGAATAATGAAAATATTTTCATTCGTTCAACATTTAACAAATATATACTGAGCAGCTATTATGTGCTAAGAACTCTTTTAGGAGATGCAAATACAAATGTTAGCAAAACAAAGTTCCTGCACTCTGGGAACTTATGTTCTAGTGTGTGTGTTTGGCAGGGGGCAAGATACACAGTAAATAAATAGCGCAACATATAAGATAATTTTCATATAGAGACAAATGCTATAAAGAAAATATGGTTGGGATTCTGTGACAGAGTGACTTGTGGGTTTATGTGATGAAGTCAGGGCCAGAATTAACAAGATAGTCAGGGAAGGCCTAAACAACAAGAAAGAGTGGACCATGTGTAGATCAGGAGAAAGCAGCCTCCAAACAAAGGGACTGAAAATGCAGTGGCTCTGAGGTGGGAACCAAGTTGCCTTGTTTGAGCAAGAGCAGAGGTAGGGGAGGTGACTTAAGATACTGTGGCAGTGGTCCAGGCGTGAGGTGATGGGTGGCTTGGAGTAGAGTGGGAGCAATGCAAATAGAGAGAAGTGAAAGGATTCATGGTATTTTTTTTTTTTTTTTTGCTTTTAAAAAAATTTTTAATAATATATTTATTTCTTTATTTTAAAAAAAGTTTTATATTACCTAAATGTAAATGTTACATAAAAAATATAGGGGATTCCCACATACCCCATCCCCTCCCACTCCCACACTTTCCCCCATTAACAACATCTTTCATTGGTGTGGTACATTTACTACAACTGATGAACACAAAATGAAGCATTGCTACTAAGCATGGTCTGTAATTTACATAATGTTTTACACCTTGCAATGCACAATTTTATAGGTTTTGACAAAATGTATAATGGCTTATATCCATCATTGCAATGTCATGCAGAACTATTCCAATGTTCCCAAAATGCCCCATGTTACATCTATTCTTCCCTCTCCCTCCCCTCTGGACCTCTGGTGACCACTGTGTTTATATGGTATATTTTTTCAGGCGGAGTTGACAAGACTTGCAGGTGGATTGGATATGGGAGGTAAGGGAAGGAAAGGCCTAAAGATAAACTCCTAGATTTTTGGGTCTAACAGTTGGTGGGTGGTGGTTTGACATTAACTGAGGTGGAGGAGACTGGAGGAGGAATATGTTGAGCTGTGAATGGAAATCAAGAGTCTTGTTTTGTTTGAGATCCTGATTAGACATGCAAAAAGTGGTTGCCACAAATTCCTTACCATAAAGCTTATGTTCATATAGAAGCTCCTTGGGTCCTCTATTGGAGCTATTTTTTAAAAATTTTATGCACAGGTTAAATAAATTTGGATCTTCATTTTTAAAAAACCTGCAACAGATTAAAAGTTTGGTAAGGTTTAAGAATCCACCACCTACCTCCAGATCTTGAAGATGTTTCCCTATATTTTCCTCTAGGAGCTTTATGGCTGTAGATTTTATATTTAGGTCTTTGATCCATTTTGAGTTAATTTTTGTATGTGGTTTGAGATAGGGGTCCTCTTTCTTTCTTTTGGCTATGGATATATAGTTTCCACAGCACCATTTGTTGAATTGACTGTTTTGCTCCAACTGGGTGGGTTTGACAGCCTTGTCAAACATCACTTGACCATAGATGTGAGGGTCTGCTTCTGAACCATCAATTTGGTTCCATTGTTCTAGTGTCTGTCTTTATGCCAGTACCATGCTGTGTTTACCACTGTAGTTAGGTAATATGATTTAAAGTCTGGAAGTGAGAGTCCTCCAAATTTGCTCTTCCTTTTTAAGATGCTTCTGGTTATTTGGGGCCCCTTAGTCTTCCAAATAAATTTGATAATTGTGTTTTCCATTACTTTAAAAAATGCTGGTGGAAATTTTATGGGGATTGCATTGAATCTATGTATCAATTTGGGTAGAACTGATATCTTAATGATATTTAGTCTTCCATTCCATGAGCACAGAATGTTCTTTCAATTATTGAGGTATTTTTAAATTTCTTTTAGCAATGCATTGTAGTTTTCGGAATACAAGTGCTTTACGTCCTTGATTAAGTTAATTCCTAAATATTTGATTCTTTTAGTCGCTATTGTAAATGAAAATTTTCCCTGACTTCCTTCTCAGATTGTGCATTACTAGTTGTATTAGTCATTAGGGGTGCTGATGCAAAGTGCCAGAAATCTGTTGGTTTTTATAAAGGGTATTTATTTGGGGCAGATGCTTACAGTCACAAGGCCATAAAGCATAAGTTACTTCCCTCACCAAAGTCTGTTGCCACGTGTTGGAGCAAGATGGTGGGTGATGTCTGCAAGGGTTCAGCCTTCCTTCTTCCTCTTAGGGCTCCATGGTCCCAGCTTCTTCCAATATCAGCTGTAGGCTAGGATAAGTCACGTCTCTCTTCTGGGTTCATTTCTCTCAGGGCTCAGCTGCTCTGCTCTCTCCACAAGGCCAGCTGTAGACTATCAGGCTCTCTCTCTTCCCAGGGCCTCTGCGGTGTCTGTGTAGCCATCTCTATTCCTCTGTCTTCTCCTGTGTATTTACTTCCTGGGGCTCTATCATCAATACTCCCAACACTCTCCTCTGCCATGTATTTCCTATTGACGTGGCTCAATCAAAGCCCTAATCATAATTTAATCAAATAAAAGTGAAACCTCTGAAGTTAATACAATCTGATATGCCCAGAGGAACAGTTTATAAACATGATCCAATATCTTTTTTTGGAATTCATAAACAATATTAAACTGCTACACTAGTGTATAAAAACACTACTGATTTTTGTGTATTAATTTTGTATCCTGCCACTCTGCTGAAATCATTTATTAGCTCTAGCAGCTTTGTTGTAGATTTTCAGAACTTTCTAGGTATAGGATCATATAATCTATGAATAGCGAAAGTTTACCTTCTTCCTTTCTGACTTGGATGCCTTTTATTTCTTTTTCTTGCCTGATTGCTCTAGCTAGAACCTGTAGCACTATACTGAACAACAGGGGTGGCAGTGGGCATCCTTGTCTTGTTCCTGATCTCAACAGGAAAGCTTTCAGTCTTTCACCATTGAGTACAATGTTAGCTGTGGAGTTTTCATATATGGCCTTTATCATGTTGAGAAAGTTTCCTTCAATTCCTATCTTTTGTAGTATTTTTATCAAGAAAGGATGCTGTATTTTATCAAATGCCTTTTCTGTCAATCGATAGGATCCTGTGATTTTTCTTCTTTGATTAATTAATGTGCTGTATTATGTTGATTGATTTTCTTTTGTTGAACCACCCTTCCATGCCTGGTATGAAGCCCACTTGATCATGATGAATAATTCTTTTAATTTGTTGTTGGATTCAATTAGCAAGTATTTTGTTGAGGATTTTTGCATTTGTATTCATTAGGCAAATGGGTCTGTAATTTTCTTTTTTCATACTATCTTTATCTAGTTTTGGAATTAGGGTGATATTGCCTCCATAGCGTGAATTTGGTAGCATTCCTTCTTGTTCAGTTTTTTGGAGGAACTTGAGTAAGACTGGTATTAAATCTTCATTGAATACTTGGTAGAACTCATCTGTGAAACCATCTGGTCCTGGGCTTTTCATTTTGGGGAGCTGTTTGATGACTGTTTCAATCTCTTTTCTTGTGATTGGTTTGTTGAGGTCTTCTGTTTCTTCTAGGGTCTGTGTATGTTGTTCAGACATTCCTAGAAATGTCTCCATTTCATCTATATTTCTAGTTTGTTGGCATACAGTTGTTCTTAGTACCCTCTTATGAGCTGTTTTATTTCTGTGGGGTCAGTAGTAATGTCCCAATTTTCATTTTTGATTTTATTAATTGCATCTTCTCTCTTATTTGTCAGTCTTGCTAAGGGTTTGTCGATTTTGTTAATTTTCTCAAGGAAGCATCTTTTGGTTTTGTTAATTCTTTTTTTGTTCTCAATTTCATTTATTTCTGATCTGATCTTTGTTATTTCATTCCTTCTGTTTGCTTTGGGATTAGTTTGCTGTTCTTTTTCCAGTTTCTCCAGCTGTGTAATTAGGTCATTTATTTTAGCTCTTTCTTCTTTTTTAATGTAAGCATTGAGGGCTATAAATTTCCCTCTCAGCACTGCCTTCACTGCATCCCATAGGTTCTGATATGTTGCGTTCTTGTTCTCTTTTGTCTTGAGATATTTATTGATTTCTTTCAATATTTCTTCTCTGACCCACTGATTATTTAAGAGTGTGCTGTTTAATTTCCATATATTTATGAATTTTCCCTTTTTCTGCCTATTTTTGATCTCCACCTTTATTACATTATGATCAGAAAAAGTGCTTTGTATAATTTTGATCTTTTAAAAAATTTATTGATATCTGCTTTGTGACCCAACATATGGTCTATCCTGGAGAAAGGTGCATGAGCACTTGAGAAGAATGTATATCCTGCTGTTTTGGGGTGCATTGTTGTTGTGTATATGTCTATCAGGTTTAGTCCATTTGTCATATTATTCAAGCTCTCTATTTCTTTATTGATCCTCTGCCCAGATGTTCTCCCCAGTGCTGAGCTTGGTGTAATGAAATCTCCAACTGTTATTATAGAGACATCTATTTCTCTCTTCAGTTTTGCCAGTATTGCCTCATGTAATCTGGGGCATCCTGGTTAGGTGCATAGACATTTATGATTATTATTTCTTCCTGGTTTATTGCCCCTTTTATTAATATATAATGTATTTCCTTGTCTTTAATAACAGTTTTGCTTTTAAAGTCTATTTCATCCAATGTAAGTATAGCTACTCCAGCCTTTTTTGGTTACAGCATACATAGAATATCTTTTCACAGCTTTTCATTTTCTATCTATTGGTATCCTTGGGTCTAAGGTGACTCTCTTGCAGATAGCATATAGACGGCTCAGATTTTCTTATCCATTCTCCCAGTCTGTGTCTTTTGATTGGGGAGTTTAATCCATTAATATTCAATTGTATTACTGTAAAGGCAGTTCTTACTTCACCCATTTTGACCCTTCAGTTTCACCTGTTGTATTTTATTTTCACCACTTTCTTTATACCCTTTTAGTTACTTTTAGTGATATAATTTTCATTTCTAGACTCTCTTTCAAGTGTCTCTCTCCTGTCTTTTTTTTCAGGCTGTAGCACTCCCTTTTTTATTTTGTGCAAAGCTGTTCTTTTAGTTACACATTCTCAGTTTCTATTTATCTGTGAATATTCTAAATTCACCCTCATTTTTGAAAGACAATCTTGCTGGATATAAAATTCTTGGCTTGCAGTTTTACTCTTGCAGTATCTTAAATATATCATACCAATGCCTTCTTGACTCCCTGGTTTCTGATGACAAAGCAGCACGTAATCTTATTGAGTATCTCTTGATGTGATGTATCGCTTTTCTTTTGCTGCTCTCAGAATTCTCTCTCTGTCTTTGGAATTTGACATTCTGATTAGGAAGTGTCTCGGAGTACTTGGATTTTCTCGTATAAGGTACATTGTGCTTCTTGGACACATATCTATGTCCTTCAATAGGGTTAGGAAATTTTCAGCCATTATTTCTTCAGATATTCCTTCTGCTCCTTTTCCCTTTTTTTTTCCTTCTGGGACACTCATGACACATATGTTTGTGCATCTCTTGCTGTCATTTAGTTCCCTCAGACCCTGTTCAATTTTTTCCCATTATTTTCTTTATCTGTTCTTTCATATGTTCACTTTCGGAGGCCATGTCTTCAGGCATACTGATCCTTTCTTCTGCCTTCTCAAATATGCTGTTATATGACTCCAGTGTATTTTTAATTTCATTTATCATACCTTTCATTCCTGCACAATCTGCTGTTTTTCTCTGTATGCTTTCAAATTTTTCTTTTTGCTCACCCAGCATCTTTTTTATATCCTTAATCTCGGTAGCCATCTAATTGAATTTATTAAGGAGATTGGTTTGAACATCTATGATTAGTTCTCTCAACTCCTTTTTCTCATTTGGAGGTTTAGTTTTTTTCCTTTGGGCCATATCTTCCTGTTTCTTAATATGGATTGTAATTTTTTTGTTGGTGTCCTGGCATTTGGTTTACT
Organism: Tolypeutes matacus; assembly: GCA_026826555.1. NCBI lineage: Eukaryota > Metazoa > Chordata > Mammalia > Cingulata > Chlamyphoridae > Tolypeutes > Tolypeutes matacus. The sequence continues at coordinate 1,323,782 of JAKSZT010054497.1, read as the reverse complement.
AGATATATTTACTCTGGGCACAGTTTCTCTCTTTAGTTTATGGCTTTCTTGCCCTTTCCCCTTTGCTGGTTGTGTAGTAGGAGCCAAGGATGTAGTTGGTGCTATAAGCTGTGAAGGCTGATGTTGCCCATGTGGCCCCAGGAACCATTGAAGCTTCTCCCACCTTTCTTCTCTGTCATGCAGCTGTATGTAGTAATCCACTCTGAAAAGGCCAAGACCATCTGTAGTTGCCTGGAGAGACTGATGAAGCTTCATACCCCTTCCTCCCCTGCTTGGGGCAGGGATAGAGTTGCAGGTGTGGTCAGCAAGCTAAGCCATGCAGGTCAAAACTGGCCACAGTTACCCAGGTATATTAAGGTAGCACTGGCCCCCCTCCTCCCCTGCTCAGAATGGGGATAGAACCTCTGGAGCACCAAAAGATCTAATCCGTGTGGGCCAAAATCACTTGCATCTGCCCTGAAAGGCTGAGGGAACACTGCCTCTTCTGCCCTTAAGGGGTGGGGTTGGAACCACAGACACCCAACAGACCCAGGCTCTACTCACAAATTCTCACTGCAGATGGGCAATCTCCTCTTTCCATTCTTTCAAGGATGTTGCAGGATGCTCTTCTGATCTCCTGAGGCCCCCAAACAAATGCTTTAGATATCTCTGGTTGATTACTAATTGTCCTGTAGGATGAGCTGACTGTTGGAGCTCTTACTTTGTCGCTGTCTTTCCCCTACCACCTCTTATAACAGCTTTTGACTGAAAGTCTATTTTATTTAATGTTAATATAGCAACCCCATCTCTTTTTTGGTTACTATGTGCATGGATTATCTTTTTCCAATCTTTCACTTTCAACCTATTTCTGTCTTTGGGTCTAAGGTGAGTCTCTCATAAAGAACATAAAGTTGGATTATGTATTTTTATCCATTTCGCCAATCTCTGTGCCAATCTTGATTAATGTTTAGTGATTACTGTAAAGGCAGTTCTTAGTTCAGCCATTTTCTCCTTGATTTATTTATGTAATATCTTTTTTGGGTCTCTTTTCTTTATTGCAAGCTCCTTTTCTGTATATTTGACCTTTTGAGATGTATCTTACGGATCTCTTTCTCATTTCTCTTTCTGTATATTTTTAAATACTTTCTTTGTGGTTACCCTGGGGTTTATATTATAAAACCTACATCTATAACCTACTAATTTGAGAAGATGCCAACTTAGCTTTAATAGCATATCTATTCTCTGAATCTTCATGTCTTTTTACTACTTCAAGTCACTGTCTCCTGTCTTTTCCCTTCAACCTGCAGAACTCCCTTTAGTAATTCTTGTAAGCCAGGCCTCTTTTTTGAGGGAATTCTCTCAGTTTCTCTTTATCTATGAATATTTTATACACTCCCTCATTTTTGAAAGACACAGTTTTGCCAGATAAGGAATTTTTGGCTGGCAGTTTTTCTCTTTCAGTACCTTTTATTATTACCATTATTTACTGAAATAGTCTTTCTACCCCTTTTCCATTCTCTTCTGTTGGAATGCCCAAGACACATGTTTGTGCACTTTGTGCTGTCACTGAAATCTCTGAGACAGTGCTCAATTTTTCTATTCTTTTCTTTGTTTCTTCTTCTGACTGTATAATTTCTTTTGCCCTGTCTCCTTGTTTGCTGATTCTTTCTTCTTGTTGTTCATATCTGCCATGGTATGCCTCTAGTGTATTTTTAATTTCTGTGATTGTACCTTTCATCCCCATAAGTACTGTTATGTTTCTTTTTATACTTTCTAATTCTTCTTTGTTGTTACACATTATCTTCTTAATATCCTTTATCACTTTATGCATATTTTCATTCATCGTCTTGAATTGATTTGGAGATTTGTTTGAGCATCTTTGATTAGTTGTTCTAAATTCTGTGTCTCCTCTGAAATTTTAATTTGTTGCCTTGATTGGGTGATATCTTCCTGTTCCTTAGTATGGCTTGTAATTTTTCCCTGATATCTAGGCATCTGATTATCTTGATGTGTTAACTCTGCAAGTCAGTTTCTCCCTCTTGCCTAGGGTTTTATTGTTGATTGGCTTTGTGTTAAGGTTCTTTTTTGAGGCTTGATCCAAGTTAATTTGGACTTTTGGAATAGCTCGACTTTAACTCATCAGATTTTCTCAGCTCTTCTTCATCCGATTCTTGCCCTGCATATGCAGCATAATTTTTAAGATTGTACTTTTTGTGTAATTGTTTCACCTCCAGGAGAAAAATTCCTTTCCTCTGTTCGTTGTCTAGGATTCTTGATCTGTTCTGTTTGTTATTGTGCAGAATTTTCTTCCCAGCTCCTATGATTTGTTTAAATTCTTTCCCTCCCTCAGTGCCCCATTTTCCTTACACTTTTTAATTCTCCAGCCCTCCAGTCTTACAGCAGTTCATTTTAAACCCCCCTCCTTTTTTTCTCTGTGAGGCTTGTCTACCTCTGGATTCTTTCTCAGTAGGTTATTACACTCAGGGGAGCCAGATGGGTTCAATCCAGAAATTCCTTTTTGTGTTTAGGAAGTCTCACCAGCATTAACTGGATTGATTACACCACTTGGCCAGTACCTTTCTGCCACATTTTTTCTCTTTCATTTCCTCCCTTGGCCCCCCGCCCCCCCCTTTTTTAGTGAGGCACATTCATTGCAATTGATGAACACATTTTGGAGCAATGCCACTAAGTGTGGATTAAAGTTTACATTGTAGTTTACACTCTCTTCCACCCAATTCTCTAGGTTATGCCAAGATTTATAATGGTCTGTATCTGTTGTTGCAATATCATTCAGCACAATTCCCAAGTCCCAAAAATGCCCCTGTATTACACCTGTTTTTCCCTCTCCCTGCCCTCAGAACCTCCATGGGGGCCCTTTTGTATACAGCACTCCTCATGGTTTGTGATATGCCCTGGGGGTCTGTGGACTTTGGTCCCTGTGTTTGGATATGCATTGGGTTCTAACTCAGTGCTGTGACTTCCTCTGTAGTCTGTGTCCCTGCTGGGAGGGACCTGGGCCACTGCCTCTGGGGAACTCCCAAGCTCTGTGCAGGACTGAGTGAAGGGGAGGGGAAGAGGACTGGCTCGTTCAGGATGGATTTTTCCTACCTGATATTTTTCTCTTTCTTCAATTCAGCATTTGTGGAGTCTTTTCCACTCTCTACCATCCTCCAGAGTTCTAAACAAGTGAAATTTGTCCTTGTATTTGCTGAATCTCTGGGACGGTTACTCAAGGCATGTCTTACATTGCCATGCTGAGGATGTCACCTCTGCTGTACCATCTTCTTAAATCACCCTTTACCATGTACAATTTTGACAACTCATGCTTATCCTTCCAAACTCAGCTCAGTAATACCTTCCTCCAGAAAGCCTGCTCTGGCATCTCCAACCTGTTCTTCACCCCATCTAGATTAGGTAACCCGTCTTATATGTCCCAATGGTGCCCTAGGCTTACTTATGTTCTAGCACATATCACTCAGTATTATGATTGCCTCTTCACTTGTCTGTATCTTCAACTGTACTATGAGTGCCTGGATATCAAGGACTGTATCTCTTATTGTTGTATCCCCAGTGCACAATATTGTGTCTATTGGGAATACATGATTGGCACTCAATAAATGTTTTTGAGTGAATTAATGCTTGAAGCAAATTAGAAGACAAACTTGCTTAAAGGCAAACTGACAACAGTAAGAACTGATACTGTATACTTCTATAAGTGAGGAAGAAAACAATGATGTAAGCCATAAAAATCTCCGAAAACACCATAGTCTGGGGCTATTTAGCATAGGGACTATTAATATTATAATTTTGTATTATAGAGTGTATAGCATAATACAATCATTCCGTTTTATTATAAAGATGTTGGAGCACCAGAAAAGACTAAATTATATTTAGAATTCGCCATTTAAGAAAGTGTGGGAGTCTGTACTATATAATAAAACTTATGGCTTATGACTGATCCAGAAATCTACCTCAAACTAAGCTGGGGAAAAATGATTTTAGACCAAAGTTTTAACACAACCATTTCTAGAATGCCTATGTTTTATTCCAAATTGATTTGGAGGTTTAGATATAGATAAAGAATATCAGAACTGAAACACAAATTATTTTATTTTTCCAGAAAGGTAAGATTGAATTTACATTCTCAGAGGACCCTATAAATCTTTCATATACTGGAAACATTCATTTGAATAGAAACATCTGCAAAATGTTCATGATTGTGATCACTTCCGGGAGATGGAGGATTAGAGAGACACAGACCTCACTTCTCGAAAAAATAGAGGACAGGTGGAGACTGTCTGGATGGCTGCTCTGGGGCTCAGGACACCAGGCAAAGGAAAACACCACCCAGAAGAGAGAGGGGCGAAGAAAAGGAGTCTCACCTGGCTGAAAAATCCTATGAGCAGAGCTGCAAAAGCAGCAGTGGGTGCCCATACCCCCACCTAGGGAGCAAATAGCAGTCTGTGGACTGTAGCAGCTGTGAAATACAGTGGCTGCAGACTGAGGGGGTTGCAGGGGTTCTCTTCCCCAAGAAAGGGGAGAGGGTGGGACACAGACTTCAGTAAATTCTGATTTTGTCCAGGGAACTTGGTCTGCTGCCTTGGAGGGGTCCCACACTTCTAGGCTGAGTGGGGCCCTGACATTGTTTGCACTGAGAGCCCTCAGGGAGCTGAAAATAACTTGCCTTCTCAAGCACCCTCCCTATTGCCCCAGGCTAGTTGCTGAGGAGGCAGAAGGAAGAAGGGTGTGGCCAGCTAAGGGTAGAGAACAGCCTTTGAGAGTTTGTTTGTGAGGCTTGGCCAGCCCTGAGGACATTGCTTCTGCCCTGCCCACCCACCTGAAGAGTTACAGTGTGCATTCCCCTGCTAGCATCTGGGGTCTGAGCTGAGAGGTTTGCTAAAGGGCGCCACCTGCTGGCAAGACTTGAAAAGTGCATGAAAAAGAAAAAATAAAATAAAAAAGAAAGACAAGTAGGTGTCTTTACTGCTGTCCTCTCCAAGTCCCTTGAAAATTGGCCTGCACACAGTTACTGGGTCCTTAGCCCTGGTTTGTATAGTTAAACATCCTAAATAACTAGAACAAGTTGAACCAAGAGTCAAAGAACAGTGGTAGCATACAGCTACTTAACAGTAAACCTAGGCAAGAGAGAGAAACTGAGCATCAGAGTAAACTCAGCAGCAGAATCATATGCCTAGACATCAACAAAAAATTACAAAACCATACTAAGAAAAAGGAAGATATGACTCAGGCAAAGGAACAAGTCAAAGCTCCAGAGAAGACACAGGACTTGAAACAGCTAAATCAATGAGGTTCATACAGACCTCCTAAATCAAATCATGGAGTTGAAAGACAACAATGGAAGACATTAAGAAGACACTGAGTGAGCATAAAGAAAAATTTGAAATCTTGGATAGAAAAATAACAGCTTATGGGAATGAAGGACAGAATAATTGAAATTAAAAATACAATAGAGGCACACAAGAGCAGATTTGAAATCATGGAAGAAATAATCAGTGACATAGAGGAAAGAACAGCTGAAATTAAAGAGAGAGAAGAACAGAGAGAAAAGAATGGAAAAAATTGAACAGGGCTCAGAGAGTTGAAAGATAATATGAACCACACCAACATACAGGTTATGGGAGTTCCAGAAGGAGAAAAGAAGGGAGAAGGGGCAGAAAGAGTATTTGAGTAAATAAAGGTTGGAATATTTCCCAACTCTCACGAAAGACATGAATATACACTCCCTGGAAGCACAGTGTATTCCCATTAGAATGAATCCAAATAGACCTACCCCAGGACATATTGCATTAGTCAGCCAAAGGGATGCTGATGCAAAGTACCAGAAATCTGTTGGCTTTTATAAAGGGTATTTATTTGGGGTAAAAGCTTACAGTTACAAGGCACTAAAGAGTCCAGCTCATGGTACCATAAGTGGTACTTCCTCACCAAATGTCTGTTGCCACGTGTTGATGCAAGATGGATGCCATCATCTGCAAGGGTTCAACCTTCCTTCTTCCTCTTAAGGCTCCATGGGCCCATCTTCTGCTGAACTTAGCTGTAGGCTATAGGGCTTATTTCTTTCCAGGCTTGCTCAGCTCCTCAGGGCTCTGGTCTCTTCAGCTGCAAACTCTCAGGCGAATGGCTCATCTCTCTTCTTGGGGCCTCTGCCATGTCTATGAAGCTGTCTCTCTTCCACTGTGTTCTTCTCTTTGTATCTACTTCTGTGTGTCTCCTTGATTGAGTGTCTGTTTATATAGCCCACAAAGGGGGTAGGGACTCCAACTGAGTTATACTCTACTGACTTGGTCAAATCAAAGACATCTCAGCTGAATCTAATACAATCAAAGCGTATCACACCCAGAGGAACAGACCAATTTATAAACATAATCTCTCATTTTGGAATTCATAAATAATCTCAAACTGCCACACATATAATATGCAGAATGCCAAATGCCAAAGATATAGAGAAAATTCTGAAAGCAGCAAGGGAAAAGCAAAACATCACCTACAAGGGATGTCCAATTAGACTTAGTTCAGATTTCTCTGTAGATTTCAGAAACTACAGAAGCAAGAAGGCAGTGATATGATATAATTAAGATACTGAAAGAGAAAAACTGACAGCAAAGATTTCTTTATCTGGCAAAACTGCCCTTCAAACATGAAGGTGAGCTTAAAATACTCACAGATAAAACAGAAACTAAAAGAGTTTGTAAAGAATAATTCAGCTCTTCAGGAAACACTAACGGGAGTTCTGCAGCCAAAAAAGAAAAGAGAAGAAAGGCTTGAAGGACAATATAGAAGAATATAGAAGTGACTATATTAGACTATCAGACAGGGTAACAAATATTGTAAAAAGATGGACAAAAATAAAATATGACATATGAAAGACAAAGGATAAAATGGCTGAAGTAATGCTTTTACAGAAATAACATTGAATGTTAATGGATTACACCCCCAATCAAAATACATAGGCTGACAGAATGGATAAGTGTGACAGTTTGAGATTATTTATGAATCCCCAAAAGAGAAAAAATATGTTTGTTAACTATTATTCTGGGTGTGATACCCTTTGATTATATTTGATTCAGTTGAGGGGCCCTTGATTAAATTCCCTGTTAAGATTTGGGCTTTGATTCTTCCACATCAGTAAGGAGTGACTCAGTTTGAGTCCCCTAACCCTTGGTGGGCTGATATAAACAGACACTCACTCAAGAAGACACACAGAGGAGAGAACGTTGTCATTTTTGATTCTGCTATGTGACAGAAAGAAGAAGGCTCAAACAGCTAGAGCCCCGGGGAGAGATGAGCCATTCACCTAAGAGTTTGCAGCTGACCTTGGGAAGAGAGCCAAGACTGATAAAGAGGGGATTGGGGCAAGATGGCGTTGGTGTAGGAGGGCGCACACTGCAAGCTCCCAGA
>JAKSZT010054497.1:1177686-1311384 GCA_026826555.1 Tolypeutes matacus | reverse complement strand
AAAAAAAAAAAAAAAAAAAAAAAAAAAAAAAAAGACTGATAAAGAAGGCCTGGAAAGAAACAAGCCCTATACCAGGAGAGAGAGTAAGCCCTGAGAGACAAGCCCTATGCCAGCCCGCACCTGAGAGAAAGGAAGCCCAGAGGGAAAGGCTGAACCCTTGCAGAGATCACTGACTATCTTGTTGCAACATGTGGCAACTGACTTTGTTGAGAAAGCAACCTTGATTTGGACTCTTTAGGGCCCTGTAATTGTAAGCTTTTACCCTAAATAAATACCCTTTATAACAGCTAACAGATTTCTGGTACTTTGCATCAGCACCCCTTTGGCAGACTAATACAATAAGAAAATATGAGCCAACCATATGCTGTCTGCAGGAGATTCACCTTAGACCCACGGATGCAAATAGACTGAAAGTGAAAGGTTGGAAAAAGATATTTCACGCAAATAGTAACCAAAAGAGAGCAGGGGTAGGTATACTGATGTCAGACAAAACAGACTTTAAATGCAAAAAAGTTATAAGAGATGCAGAAGGCCATTATATATTAATAAAAGGGACAATTTGCTAGGAAGGAGTAACAGTCATAAATATCTATGAACCTAACCAGGGTGCTCCAAATTACATGAGGCAAACTCTGGCAAAACTGAAAGAAAAAACAAAAGTCTCTACAGTAATAGTTGGAAACTTCAACACACCACTCACATTAATAGATAGAACTAGACAGAAGATCAACAAGGAAAAAGAGAACTTGAATAATATAATATGTTATATGACAGGTATATATAGAACATTGCACCCCAAATCAGCAGATCATACATTCTTCTCAATTGCTCATGGATCTTTCTCTATGATAGACTACATGTTGGGCCACAACACAGCTCTCAATAAATTTAAGACGATTGAAATTATACAAAGCACTTTCTCTGATCATCATGGAATTAAGCTGTAAATCAATAATAGACAAGAAAGGGGAAAATTTGCAAATATATGGAGGCTAAACAACACACTCTTAAATAATCAGTGGGTCAAAGAAGAAATTGAAAGAGAAATTAGTAGATATTTCGAGATGAATAAACATGAGGGCACAACTTATCAATACTTATGGGATTGAGTGAAAGCAGTGCTGAGAGGGAAATTTATACCTCTAACTGTCTGTATTAAAAAAGAAAAGAGCTAAAATCAAAGATCTAACTGAAAAACTGGAGAAACTAGAAAAAGAACGGCAAAGCAATCCCCAAGCAAGTAGAAAGAAAGAAATAACAAAGATGAGTGCAGAAATAAATTGAGAGCAATAACAACAAAAAACAATGGAGAAAACTGACAAAACAAAAAGCTCATTCTTTGAGAAAATCAATAAACTCTACAAACCCTTAGCAAGACTAACAAAGAAAAAAAGAAAGAACATGCAAATAAATAAAATCGAGAATGAAAGGTGGGGACATTATATGACTGAACCCACAGAAATAAAAAGGATCATAAAGGGAAGCGGCTGTGGCTCAATTGGTTGGGCTCCCATTTACCATATGGGAGGCCTGGGTTCGATACCCAGGGCCTCCTGGTGAAGGCAAGCTGGTCCACGCGGTGAGGGTGAGCTGGCCCAGCAAGATGACACAACAAAGGGAGACAAGCAGACACAGAAAAACACAAAGCAAATGGACACGGCGAGCACAAGCAGCAAGGGGGGGGGGGATAAATAAATAAATAAAATAAATCTTAAAAGCATATATATATATATATATATTTTAAAAAAAGGATCATAAGAGGATATTATGAGAAACTGTATGCCAACAAATTAGAGAACCTAGATGAAATGGACAAAATCCTAGAAATGCACAAACAACCTACACTGACTCTACAAGAAATAGAAAAACTCAACAAACCAGTCACAAGCAAAGAGATAGTCATCAAAAATCTTCCAGAAAAGAAAAGTCCAAGATCAGATGGCTTCACAGGTGAATTCTATCAAACATTTTGAGAAATTAATACCAATCCTGTTTAAATTCTTCAAAAATATTGAAAAGGAGGAAAAATTACCCAACACATTTTAAGAAGCCAACATGACCCTAATATCAAAGCCAGATAAAGATACTACAAGAAAAGAAAATTATAGACCAATCTCTTTAATGAACATAGAATGCAAAAATTCTCAGCAAAATACTTGCAAATGGAATCCAACAGCATATAAAAACAATTACACATCATGATCAAGTGGGTTTATTCCTGGTATGTAAGGGTGGTTCAACATAAGGAAATCAATTTATGTAATACACCATATTAACGAATCAAAGGGAAAAACCACATAATCATCTCGATTGATGCAGAAAAGGCATTCAACAAAATCCAGCATCCTTTCTTGATAAAAACACTTCAAAAGATAAATGTAAAAAATAGTTCCTCAACATAATAAAAAGCATATATGAAAATCCCTCAGCCAGCCTCGTACTAATGGGGAGAGGTTGAAAGCTTTCCCTCTAAGACCAGGAACAAGACAAGGATGCCCACTGTCATGACTGTTAGTCAACATTGTGCTAGAAGTTCTAGCTAGAACAATTAGGCAAGAAAAAGAAATAAAATGCATTCAGATCGGAAAAGATGAAGTAAAACCGCCACTATTCACAGATGATATGATCCTATATTTAGAAAATCCCAAAATATCTACAGCAAAACTATTAGAGCTAATAAATGAGTTCAGCAAAGTGGCAAGATAGAAATAAGATCAACATGCAGAAAATCAGTAGCATTTCTATACACATAATGAGCAAGCTGAGGAGGAAATCAAGAAAAAAAATCCATTTACAATAGCAACAAAAAGACTCAAGTATCTAAGAATTAATTTAACCAGGAATGTAAAGGGTCTGTATTCAGAAAATTACAAAACAATGCTAAAAGATATCAAAGAAGACCTAAACAAATGGAAGACCATTCCGTGTTCATGGATTGGAAGACTAAACATCGTGAAGATATCAGTGCTGCCCAAATTGATGTATAGATTCAATGCAATACCAATCAAAATTCTAACAGCCTACTTTACAGAAATAGAAGGACAATTACCAAATTTATTTGGAAGGGAAAGGAGTCCCGAATAGCCAAAAACATCCAAAAAAAAGAAAAGCGAAGTTGGAGGACTCATGCTTCCTGACTTCGAAGCGTATTACAAAGATACAGTAGTCAAAACAGCATGGTATTGGCAAAAAGATAGACACATTGATCAATAGATTCAAATTGGGAGTTCAAAAATAGTCCCTCACCTCTATGGTCAACTGATTTGTGATAAGCCTATCAAGTCCACTTTTCTGGGACAGAACAGTCTCTTCAACAAATGGTGTTGGGAGAACTGGATATTCATAGCCAGAAGAATGAAAGCGGACCCCTCTCTCACTCCCTATACAAGAATCAACTCAAAATGCACCAAAGACCTAAATATTAAAGCCAGGACCATAAAACTCCTAGAAGAGAATGCAGGGAAACATCTACAAGACCTTGTAGTAGGTGGTGGTCTCTTAATCCTTACACCCAGAGCACGAGCAACAAAAGAAAAAATAGATAAATGGGACCTTGTCGAAATTAAACATTTCTGCAGCTCAAAGGACTTTGTGAAGAGGGTAAAAAGGCAGCCTATTCAATGGGAGAAATCATTTGGAAATCACATATCCGACAAGGGTCTGATATCCATTATATATAAAGAGATCCTACAACTCAACAATAAAAAGACAAACGACTCGATTAAAAAATGGACAACAGACCTACGTAGACATATTTCTAAAGAAGAAATACAAATGAAGAAACACATGAAAAAATGTTCAACATCATTAAGTATTGGGGAAATGCAAATCAAAGCTACATTTCACACCCTACTAGAATGGCCATTATTAACAAAACAGAAAATAACATGTTGGAGAGGGTGTGGAGAGGTAGGAAAGTTTATTCTCTGTTGGTGGGAATGTAGAATGGGACAGCCACCGTGGAAGTCTGTTTGGCAGTTCTTAAGGAAGTTACATTTAGATCTTCTACGTGACCCGGCAATACTGCTACTAGGTATATACCCGGAAGAACTGAGAGCAGTGGCATGAACAGATGTCTGTACACCCATGTTCATAGTAACATTATTCACAATTTCCAAAAGATGGAAACAACCCAGGTGTCCATCAACTGACGAATCAATAAACAAACTGTGATATATCCCCAAGATGGAATATTATTCTTCTGTAAGAAATGCAGTCAGGAAGCATATGCCAATATGGATGAACCTGGAAGACATTATGCTGAGTGAAGCAAGCCAGGCACAAAAGGACAAATATTGTGTGATTTCACCGTTATGAACTAAATATAATGAACAAACCCATGGAGTTAATAGCTTAGAATATAAGTCACAAGAGAAAAGAATGTGGTTAGAGAATGGAAAGCTGAGGTTTAACTTGTACAGGATTGGTAGAAAGACTTGTTTGTAAATGTTTGAAAATGAATAAAAATGGTGAAAGCACATCATAGGATTTGTAATTAGCAGTGTGGACTTATGGGTATGATAGTGCTTTGTTTTTTGTTTTTTTTTTAAGTAATGAAAATGCTCTAATATTGATTGAAGTGACGAATGCAGAACTCGGTGATTATACCAAATGCCATTGATTTTACACTTTAGATAAATTATATGGTATATGAACGAAAAAAATAGGGTGGATTGGGGGAAAAATACACCAAATGTGAGATATGGACTATAGTTATTAGTAATACTTTTACAATGCTTTTTCATAATTTGTTACAAATGTTTCACAATAATGAAAGATATTTAGTGGGGTGATGTATGGGAGCCCTGTATGATGTTATGCATGTTTGTTTTTTTTAAGTTCACAACTTTTACTGTACATTTATTGTTTATGTATGTTCATGTATGAATGATATACTTCAATAAATTGTTTTTAAAATGAAAAATATTCATGATTGTGTAAATAAGGCTTATTATCAATGTTTCAATGTAAAGTAGTGTGCAATCAATGGCTTGTGCCCAGGCCCTCTGCTTACTTGCCCCATATGGCTATATCTTTTGCCTCATTTTCTTATCACTAATGTTTGCCGTAAAACTCTTCTTTCTGGTTGACTAGCTCAACAAATTGACAGCATGCACAGAATATAGGTAATAAAGATCTGGGCTAGTATGAATCCATGTGGTCAGCAGGCTCATAAACATTTGTTTAGGAATGATTGATGACCATTAGTGGGAGGCAGCAGAGCCAGGATGCACTATTTGGCTGATATTCACTCACTGCTTACATTTTCATAGGATGGTCTTTTGTGGGGAGGAGTGTTTGGAGTTGGGAGAGGTGAGGAAAGTAGATTGGGAGAAGAGGGAGAATTGTAAGCATTTTTTTTTTTAAAAAGCACAAAGTCTGCTCACAAATCACAAATCTTTTCTGTACATGCAATACTATTCAAATTTTTAAAAATATAAACTTTTTTCCTTTCTGAGAAGATAAAATACCCATTATGTCAAAAGAGAATTGAATGGTTCAGAATGGACAATCAGCATGGAGAGTTCTGTCATTCCAATTTCAAGTTGGCCTAGAAGAATAGCATATTGTATAGGAGTGAATTGAGAGAAGAAACTCTTTCCAAGGTGTTTTAGTCTGTTAAAGGCTGCCAAGGCAATATAGCAGATATGGTTTGGCTTTTATAATGGGGATTTATTAGGTTAAAAGCTTACAGTTCTGAGACTGTGAAAGTGTCCAAATCAAGGCATCACCAGGAGATCCTTTCTCCCTGAGCTGCATCTGTGGTGTTCAGGCACATGGTGTGCCCATTCCTCTCTTTCCTTTCCTCTGGGCCTCGTTGCTTTCAGCTTCTGGCTTCAGTGGCCTCCTAAATATTTCTCTGCATGTTTCTCCATTTTTAAAGGACTCCAGTAAGAAGACTGAGACCCAGCCTGGATCATGCAATCTAAATAAAGGCCCTTAACTGAAGTGCTTTTATCAAAAGATCCCATCTACAATAGGTTTACAGGCACAGGAATGGATTAACCCTAAGGACATGATTTTCTGGGGTCCATCCAGATTCAAGCTGTCATGCAAGGGAATACCAGGCTTAATCCTTATCTTTTTAAGGTCAGTACTTTGTTAAAAAAAAAAAAAAAACAACAACAAAAATAAAAACACACAGGAGCTTCATGTGCCAAGAAAAGAAAAAAAAAACAACATTCTGTACTCTACGGTGCTAGTACTGGAGGGGCTACATGTAGGGAGAGTCCTGGTAAGTGATGTTGCTTGACACAGAAACCTACAAATCATTAAGCAAAACTAATATTTATTCAGTGTCTACTGTGTACATACTTTTCTTTTTCTCTTTTTAATTTAATCCTCACCATAAGCCTATGAGGTGAGTACTGTTTTATTCCATTTTTCACATGAGAAAATTAAGGGGTCCAGGAAGTGAAGTTAATTGCCCAAAATAACATAGCAAGTTAGTTGTCTTTCAAACACGGGTATATGGAACTCCAAAGGTCATTCACTTTCCATTAGAACATATAGTCATATTCACTGGCAAGCGCTATTTTCCTTTCTCTTCCCTACCTTTCCACCAATGTTTCTGGGCAGGAAAATAAACATGGCATATTGGCTTGGGAAAGCCAGTGTTATGAACATGGAAACACCTGATCACAATTCTGTAACCCCAGAAATACCTGAAGTGTTTGTACAAGTGATTCATAGCAGGACTGGTTCTAATATGATTTGAGGACTGCATAACCTGAGGAGTTTGGAGGGCTCTCTCACCAGCATGCCATTTGGGCCAAGTGGGGCCATATTAAAAGGTACTAGGTGAAAGTGAAAGCTCTGTAGCAGTGAGAGAATAATTCTGTTGTGTCCTCAGCAGTGCTCAGACACCTGTTAGATGATCTCCTGGAATGGGCTTTAAGGATGGAGTTATATTGCAGCTCCATCATAGAATTATGTGGTTTAGAAATACATTTGTTTCAGCCAAGTGTGGCACCTCTGATGGTTGATCATGTATATGCTAATTCTAATCAGAACAAGATTTTTAAAAGAAGAAAAATATCAGAATGCGTTTAATGTTTTTCACTGGAAAGACGACAATATTTCTTTCAACTGAGAGATAGAAACCAAAATATTTCAGTCGCTCCTGTGGCACTAATGAATCACAGACATGGTGAGCTTGCCAAAGACACAGAGACAAGATATATTCTTTGTTGTGCCTGAAGAATGTCAGGATAGAAGTTTATCTTTTTGCAGTTTTCAAATTTGAATGAATGAATGAATGAAACTTCTGTTTCATAAATTCTTTTGTACAATGTCCCCTGCTTCCCCCCGCAATTCTGAAAACATTTTCTCATTGAAACAATATTAGAAATGATCTCTGCAGTCTGAAAAATCCACTGAAATCTATTTGTATAGAAGGGTAGCAGCAACAACAACTGTTTGTTAAGAACTTATTATGTGTTAAGCACTTTCTCATGTAATTCCCACAAGAACCATATGATTAGGGTGCTATTATTGTTATCATTTTACAGATGAGGATGTAGGCTTAGAGAGGTTATATTTCTTGACCTAGGTCACACAGCTAGAAACTGGTGATTTTATTGCTTCCACAACTCATGCTCTTAACTACTAAGCTGTACTGTTTAAGGAATATGTGCATAGATTACCCTCCTTCCCTCTCTCCCTCCCTCGAACATAAATGTTACATGAAACATATAGAGGATTCCCATATGCCCCACTCCCTCCCCCTCCCCCACTTTCCCACATTAACAACATCCTTCATTAGTGTGGTACATTTGTTACAATTGGTGAACACATATTGAAGTATTGCCACTAACTGTGGATTATAGTTTACATTATAGTTTACACTCTGTCCCATGCAATTTTGTAAGTTATGACAAGATATATAATGGCCTGTAACTGTCATTGCAGTGTCATGCAGGACAATTCCAATGTCCCAAAAATGCCCCCGTATTATACCTATTTTTCTCTCTCCAGGCTAGATTACCCTTAAGAAACTAGTCCAAGGTAAAGAACACAGTAGTAGAGATAAGATTTGAATTCAGGCAGTCATACTCAAGAAAACAAACATTTAACCACTACTTTAAAAATTCTCAGAAGTACCTAACCAACTGCAGTAAGGTTAGTATAGATACATAACACTCATGTAATGTAACTCTTGTCATTGATTTTAAAGGTGGGGTGGGAGGGCAAGTCAATCACCTTTCTACATTATAACTACCCTAAAAGTTTATCTCTCTTTCTAAGAAACTTCCAATACTGGGAATTAAGTTCAGATTCTTTACCATGGTGCACAGGGCCTACCACAGTTTGATCTTAGGCTATTCACATATGCTCCAGACTAACTGCATTACTTGGTCATTGAATACGATGTGTGACTTGCAGTCTTTATACTTTGGCTTAAGTTGTCCCCACTCCCTATTGACCTTTGGAGATGATTTCCCATCTGCTCCTTCTATGTCCTGACACCCTTGACAATTTCCACCTGTCAAAATTGTATTCATCCTTCACTGCTCTTCTCAAATACCACTTCTTCATGCAGCCTTTTCAAACTACCCTCTCCCGTGAAATGGATATGATTTCATCCTCCTCTGAATCGTCTGAACATTTGTTTTATCTTCTATTCTGCCCAGAGTGACCATACAATTTATTGTTCAAACCAAGACACTTTTGAAAGTGAAAGGGTGCACTAGTAATCATTACACCAGGAAAAGACATAAACTGGAATTGTCCTGGGCAATTGGCCCAGGGCATAATAATTATGGTACATGACTTATTCTATCCATATTCTAGTTACTTTTTAACTTAAACCAAGGAGTTTGTGAATTCTCACTATGTGAAGTTCTTGACACAATATTTTGAATGCATATAGAAGCTCTCTTATTCAAAGTTATCTTGCTGACTTAGTTAATGGAAAATGTTAGCTTAAGGAAAAAATAATTTACAATGATACATACTTACCTTAACTGTTGTGTTTTTCCTTTAAACATATAAAGGTTCATTCATTAGTTGATCCTTTGATCTAGGACTAGCCAAGGGTTTTTCTTTGAGGATGAGTCTATTGACTGGTGTTCCATGAACCCTTTTGTGTTAGTTTCCCTTGCTGCTAAAACAAAGAACATTTTTTAAACAAGGGGAATTTATTGACTCACTGTTTTGAGGCTAAGAGAAGTCCAAAATAGAAGCATCAGCAAGGCCATTCTTTCTTCCTGAACACTGTGGCATCCTGGGGCTGGCTGCCCGCAATCCTTGGTCCTTGTATTTTCCATTAGAATAGGTCCTATTTACAATGGGTTCACATCCAAAGGAATGGATTAAGATTAAGAACATGTTTTTCTGGGGTACACTCCAAGCTACAGCACCTTTTTTGTAGGAATCACACCTATAATACATCATCTGTCATTTTCAGCACAGTTTATTTAAAATGGAGCGAAGTCCTACAGATACTTGCAAAATTATAATTATCTCCTTAATGTTTTATCGTTTCACCCACACCTAATTCGAGAGCAATTTTTAAGTGACTCTCCTTTCACTAGTCATTCCAAATCTTTTAATGTAATTTTTCATAGAAACAACTTTCTTTTCTCATTCATGCTTCATTTATTTGCATAACATCTTATTAAATTACATAATCAAATAACAAGTATAATTGGCAGATATAGGTCTTGAAAACAAATTCACTGACTCTTGGTAAGCATAGAGCACTATAGGTGGGAGCAGAAACACATGGGAAAACCAGAGGTTAGCCTAAAAAAGCAATGGCCTATGGGTTCCAACAACTCTAGGCTCCAATTTTCCCTGTTTAAGGACCCCAGAAGAAAGAGAGCAGTGGTTTCCCAAAAGTTGTAGCAAAAGTCCTGGAACTCAGACTCATTAGAGGAACCCGAGCCTCATAATCATCCACTTATTTGCTAGGTGATTTTTGAGCAAATTCCATAACTTTTCTGTGTCTCAGTTTCCTCATCTATAAAATGGGCATCATAATTTTGACCTATCTTATAAGGTAAGTTGTGAGGATTCAATAAGATGATGCATGCAAAGCACCTAGTATAGTGCCCAATACGCAGTAGTTATACATCAGTCGGGATTTAGAAATAGAAACCACTTCAAACACTTATCAGTAGTGGGGATTTAATGCACGGAATAGATAATAAAGGGTATGAAGGAACTGAGAAGCCAAACAAAGGATGGTGAGATAACCCATAGATTAGCAACAGCAGAAGGGCTTGGAGGGACACTGTGGGTGGCAGGGGGGTTTTACCAGAGCCCAGAGACTGGGTCACCTGAGGTAAGCTGAAGCCTTAGTAGGTCTGTCTGTCAGGAAATGAAGCCACAGAGGAAATTCAGCTTCTACAGGAGATGCCATCCTAGGTGGAGAGGGAAGGAGAAAAATACCCTGGTCTCTCTCTCCCTACTGCTTTCCAGTGTCTCCCATTGGCTGAACATAGCTGGAAACCAGCTTACATGGGAACCTGGGAAGGGCAGTCTGCAGGGCTCAAACCTGCGCCCACCCCTGCCTTCAGTACTGAGCAGCAGAGCAGCTCAGGGGAAGGGTGAGAGATGGCATGCTGTTTAATCAACAAGAACTATTATTGCTATTATTGGCCTCACTGACACATTGCTGAGCTAACTGGCTAGAGGCAGTCTGTTACATAGGGAAAATGTGCTAAATGATGAATCAGAGCCAGGTTTTGTTATGCTCAACCCCTTTTACATTAGTCATGTTGTGACTGACTCGCAAGGGATAGGCTGGTTATTTTAACTCTTTGAGAGTCACCACATTGTGTTTCTGAGTTGGAATATCATATGTTTGCTATGGACACAAGCTTTTCCCTATCCCTAAACTTAGACCACTTCCCCATTTTATAACTAAATGTTATTTACTGTTCCATAAGCTCCAAGGAAAACTAATGTAATGTGAAATGTTTAATTTTTTTGATGCTCAGTTTAAACAGCCAGATTATGGACTAAATTTAAATTAAAAACTCAGCATGAATTGGATAGCTTATGTCTCTGTGTGATGGCTTTTATATTAAATGGTTTACATGAATGCTGTTGTTTATCTTGGAAACAGGTTGTCATGCATATTAATGAGACCCAGGTGTTAACTTCATGCTGTTTTCTTTCCAAGTAAGAAAATCTTTACAATAAGTTAAAGTGTTTTTACAAGTATTTGTTGTAATAATTATAAGACAACTCTACACATCACAATGTTTACCAGATTCATTTCCTAATTGCAGCTCATTTCTTAATTCCTCTCCTTTCCCATTGCACTTTTGCTTTTGGATGCTGAGCCAGATATGATGGTAGCATGAAGGTCCCGAGGAGCTCAAGAAGGATGGATCTTTCTCTGGCAGTTCTTCAAATAGCAAGGCTTCATGTTCATCCCTTTCTGCCCAAGGTTATTTTATGCTCACCCTTTGTGGTTTTTTCTTTCCTCATCAGGAAGGGAGCTTGGCAAAGAGATTGAATGTTAAAAGAACCCTTGTTTTATAATTTTTCCTTGGGGAACTTTCTTTTCACCTGTTTGATCAGTTTTGTGAGTTCTTGTTGCTCTCCAGCTTTTCTTAAAGTGCAAAAACCATGATTGGTTAGAGTGCTCTAAGAGGAACTGACTGATAACTTCATATACCAGGACAATGACTTCCTGGTTCTTGTGCATCCTAGAGAAGGCTCACAGAGCAGTGATATTATACTTACTTTTCTAAGACCGTTTCTGAGACCAATGTTATGAAGCTTGTGTTCCAAGGGGACACCCTCTGTGTGAATCCTCTGTTTCACAGTTCTTGAGCACTTACTGTATGCTGGGCACTGTGCTAAGTGCTGGGAATACAGAGGTAGGTAAGACATCATCCTAGCTCTTGGAGACTTGTGCAGATAGTTTGTAAAAGTATAGTGCTTTATTAGAGGTGTACATAGGGTAATCCTTTGATCATAAATTAACAAATATGTTTTAGCCACTAAATTGTATTTTAGGCACTTACTAACTCTAAGATATATTGCAATAGAACCTTAATGTATGCTAAACTTTAAAAATAGACGGAAGTCGATATCTGTAACTCACTGAACTGTAACCCAGATGTTTTCTTTGAATCTGTTGCTATATTTTGTAAACTGCATAATCTTTACCTTATAACTGAACAGTAGTGAAACAACTCGTAACTGGCCCCCTTCTATCCCCTCATCTTGCTTTGCAACCCTGAAATCTGATACTCTTGTCCATAGTTCCTCAATGTTTATTAATGAAGTAACATGAGTCAGCCCAGAATTGAGCAGTCCAATTCTAATCAGAGTTAGCCTGCCTGACATGCTCAATAGCCTAAACCTTAAACTTCATGTGAACTAAGCATGTAATCAATCTGCATATACTCAAAGATTAGACTCTCTCTCTCCCTGGCATCTCAAAACGTCACCTTCTAGTCATGTGACATATTAGTCAGCATGATGCCCATCTATCATGTTACCCACTATCACACTGTTATCTTCCCCTCAGCCATCACAACCCCACCTCCCTTTTTCTTCAATCCCATAAAAGCCCTAAGCACTTCCACCTTGGGGAGACAGATTGAGGACTGCCCTCCTGTTTTCACGGGGCTAGCCTTTGCTGAATAAACTTTTTCTCTTCTCAAAATCCTGATGTCACTTAATTGACTCTCTGGTGTGCATTGGGCAAGAACTTACTTTTGAGTGACAACAATACCAGAGCCCAGTATAAGCCCCTAACCAAGTACTGGAATGTGGGGTAGGGATACAATGGGAGATGATACCTGGAGCTGCTTTGAAGGAGAAATAGGAGTTATTTCGGTGAAGAGGTGAAGGAAGGGGATCCCCAGAAAAGAGAACAACATAAGCAATGGCAAGAGGGTGTGAGAAAACATGGTTTATTTGGCAGTTCATTGTTACTATAGATTTATGTGTGAGGTGATGTGTGATGGGAGATGAAGATTGAGAAGGAGGAGGAGCCAGATTGTGGAAGGCCTGCTTTCAACACTGTGGAGTATAGCCTTTAACCTTGAATTTGTTCTGGGGAGCAGGGGTGGGGTAGGATGGGATGCGGTGAGGAGAGATGGAAGGCTTTAGGAAAGAGTATGTATTTTCTGTAAGGTCAGAAAGGGGAAAGATGGGCTGAACAACACAATTTTGAAATGACACTTTTTTTCTTTAAAGATTTTCTAAAGCTGACATGTACACCCTGAGGCTTCTGTTTGTGTGTATGGGTGTGTGAGGTTTTTTTAAATCATGAAAATTTAAACAAGAGCCAAACCCCCAAAAACTGAATTTTAAAAATAATATTTTTTGTGTGTTTCTCACTGATTCAAAGTAACACATGTTCGTTTTTTAAATTTGTAAAGTACAGAAAAGAACAAAGAAGAAAATTAAAATTACCAGTAATTCTAATATTCAGAGATAATATTGTTAATATTTTGGAGTCTTCCTTCCAATCTTTTCTACACTCACAGCATGCCCTCGCATATACACTCTCACCCACATACGTATGTATTTTATGAAACTGGCACCATGTTAATTACATTGCTTTTGGGAAGTGGATGTGGCTCAAGTGATTGGGCTCCTTCCTGCCATATGGGAGGTCCCAGGTTCATTTCCCGGGACCTCCTGGTGAAAGTGAGCTGGCCCACGTGGAGAGCTGGTGCAACAAAAAGAGACAAAGAGGAGAGACAGTGAGAGACATAACAAACCAGGGAGCTGAGGTGGCTCAAGCGAGTGGGTGCCTCTCTCCTACATTGGAGATCCCAGGATCAATTCCCGGTGCCTCCTAAAGAGAAGATGAGAATAAGAGAAGACAAGCAGACACAGAGAGCACACAGAGAATGGATACAGAGAGCAAGACAGCGAGTGCAGAAAAACAACAAGGGTGGGGGGATAAATAAATAAAATAAATCTTTTAAAAAAATACATTGCTTTCCAATCTGTTTTTTTTCACTTAACATTATATGGTGAATATTTTTCAAGGATATC
This sequence comes from Tolypeutes matacus, assembly GCA_026826555.1. Taxonomy (NCBI): domain Eukaryota; kingdom Metazoa; phylum Chordata; class Mammalia; order Cingulata; family Chlamyphoridae; genus Tolypeutes; species Tolypeutes matacus. The sequence goes on along the minus strand of JAKSZT010054497.1, from coordinate 1,297,407 downwards.
AAATTTTTTTTACAAGATAATTTGTAATAGCTGTATAGTATATTATTAAACTTATGTGCACACTATTTATTTACCCCACCCTTAATATTAGACTTTCAATTTTTCCACTTGTTTTCCTATTATACATAATGCTATGATAATCATACCCCTATATAAATATTTGTATACGTTACTGATTATTCTGTTGGATGAATTCTTAGAAGCGGTATTGCTGAAACAAAAGGAATGCATAATTTTTAAGATTTTAAAGTATTTTACCACATTGTACTCTGAAGATGTTACTCCACTTTTTCTCCCACTTGATAAAAGGATGATTGTCTCTCCCCATCTTTAAAAATTACATGGGTGGAGTTCTGGGAAGACAGCATCAGAATAGGCAGTCAGGGCTCAACTCTCTCATAAAAACAATGGAGAAAGGGCCAAAAGCTGTCCAAAGGACCTGCTGTGGGAGTCAGCAGACCAGGACAATGCTGTGCAACTCCCATGGGGGTGAGGGATGGAGACATGAAGAACCCAAACAACAAACATGAATTACTAACCCCCCGCAGTGGCCAGGAAGGGCTCCCATCTTCCACCCTCAAGACATTAAGCATGGATAAAACTCCTGGCTTACTGCAGCCAACTGAGAGGAAACAGAACTTTTCCTCCCTGTTAGCTGTTACAAGGGAAGAGGGAGGGTGAGTCAGAGGGCTTTTCTTCAGTGAATTCAGACAGGACAGCCTGCTTTGAATCTGGGCTCTGGCCAGACCAGAAACAGAGGAAAGCAAGGTTTGAAAGAAACAGCTTTGTGGAAAGGGTCACTGATGAGCGCCATCTTCTGGCCAGCCAGGAAATTGCAAGGAGAGAAAATGCTTTTAGTTCTCTCTTTAGCTCCATCTCTGGGAGAAAATGCATGCCCCATTAGTGAGTCCCTGGCTTTGATAACTTAAAGAGGGCAATTTTGAAGACTCAGAATAAGTTGAATGAAAAATCAAAGAGAGCTTTGAAAAAAGAAGCACAAGGCAAGAGAGAGAAATTGACCTTCAGAGTAAATTCACCAGCTTATTCAGATGCCTAGACATCAGGAAAAAATTACAGTTCATACTAGGAAACAGAAAAAGATGGTCCAGTCAAACGACCAAACCAAATATCCTGACAGGATGCAAGATTTAAGACAACTAATCAATGATAATCACACAAATCTCCTAAATAAATTTAAAGAATTGAAGGAAAATATGACTAAAGAGATGAAGGATATTAAGAAGACACTAGGTGAGCATAAAGAACAATTTGAAAGCCAACAAAGAAAAGTAACAGAGCTATGGGAGTGAAAGACATGATGGATGAAATTAAAAATACATTAGAGAAAAGATAAGAATAGAAGGAAGCTTTCTCAACATGGTAAAGTACATGTATGAAACCCTACAGCTAGCATTGTACTCAGTGGTGAAAGACTGAAACCTTTCCCACTGAGATCAGGAACAAGAGAAGGAGGATCAGTGTCACCATTGTTATTCAATATTGTGCTAGAAATTCTAGCTAGAGCAATTAGGCTAGATAAAGAAATAAAAGGCACCCAAATAGGAAAGGAAGAAATAAAACTTTCACTGTTCACTGACGATATGATCCTATATCTAGAAAATCCTGAAAAATCCATGACAAAGCTACTAGAATTAATAGATGAGTTCAGCAAAGTGGCAGGATACAAGATTAATATGCAAAATCAATAGCGTTTCTATACACTACTGATGTGCAATCTGAGGAGGAAATCAGAAACAAAATTCCATTTATAATAGTGACTAAAAAATCAAATATTTAGGAATAAACTGAACCAAGTACATAAAGGACCTGTATTCATAAAACTACAAAACATTGCTACAAAAAACTGAACAAAACTTAAATAAATGGAAGGACATTCTGTATTCATGGATTGGAAGGCTAAATATCATTAGGATGTCAATTCTACCCAAACTGATTTACAGATTCAACGCAATCTCAAAAAAAATCCCAACAGCCTTTTTTTCAGAAATGGAAAAGCCAATAATAAAAATTTTTTGGAAGGGTAAGGGACCCCAAATAGCCAAAATTGTCTTTAAAAAGAAGAACAAAGTTGGAGGACTCTCACTTCCTGACTTTGAAGAATAGTACTTAGCTATAGTGGTAAAAACATCATGGTCCTGGCATAAAGACAGACAGATTGACCAATGGAACTGAATCTAAAACTCAGAAATAGACCCTAACATCTACAGTCAAGTGATTTTTGATGTGGCTGTTAAGCCCACTCAGCTGGGCCAGGACAGTCTATTCAACAAGTAATGCTGGGAGAACTGTATAGCCATATCTAAAAGAAAGAAAGAGAACCCCTGTCTCACACCTTATACAAAAATTAACTCAAAATGGATCAAGGACCTAAAATTAAAAGTGATAGCTATAAAACTCCTAGAAGAAAATATAGGAAAAACATCTTCAATATCTTGTGGTAGGCAGTGGTTTCTTAAACCTTACACCCAAAGCATGAGCAACAAAAGGTAAAATAAATGGGACCTCCTCAAAATTCAACCTTTTGCACCTCAAAAGACTTTGTCAAAAGGGTGAAAAGGCAGCTGATTCAATGGGAGAAAATATTTGGCAACCACATATCCAATAACAGTTTAATATTCATGATATATAAAGAGATCATACAGCTCAATAGTAAAAAGACAAACTACCTGATTAAAAATGGGCAAAAGACTCGAAAAGATTGTCCAAAGAAAAAATGAAAATGGTGAAGAAACGCATAAAGAAGTGTTCAACATCACTAGCGATTAGGGAAATGCAAATCAAAACTACAATGAGATATCATCTCATACCTATTAGGCTGGCTGCTATTTAAAAATGGGAAAACTGTAAATGTTGGAGAGGATATGGAGCGATGGGAATGCTTATTCACTGTTGGTGGGAATGTGGAATGGTACAGCCACTGTGGAGGACTGCTTGGCAGTTCCTAAGTAAGTTGAATATAGACTTGCCATATGGCCCAGCAATGCATTAATAGGTGTATACCCAGAAGAACTGAGAGTAGAGACGAACAGACATCTGCACACCGATGTTCAGAGCAGCATTATTCACATTTGCCAAAAGATGAAAACAACCCAGGGGTCCATCAACCGTTGAATGGATAAACAAATTGTGGTGTATACACGATGGAATATTATTCAGCTGTAAGAAAAAATGAAGTCGTGAGGCATATGACAACATGGATGAACCTGGAGGACATTATATTGAGTGAACTAAATGTATTATGAACTAAATATATTGTGTAACCTCATGGAGTTAATAATTAGAATATAGCCCACCAGAAAATAGAATGAGGGTAGAGAATGGAAAGGTGAGGGGTTTATCTGTGCAGAATTGGTAAAAAAAATTGTTTGTAAAAATCTTCTGAAATGAATAGAAATATTGAAAGCACATCATAGTGTTTATAACTAGCACAACTATTATATGGGCATGACAGTGGTTGAAAGGGAAAGTCTAAGGACATGTATTTACTAGAAGGAAAGCTTAAAAATGTAATATGGGACTGTATAACATAGTGAAACCTCATATGAAATATGAATATGGGTATTATTGCATATATAAGTCTGTTTTTACAAAATATAAATACATAAACTAGAGAGATGGAAACAGAATAGCAGCTATGTACAGCAGGGAAACCATAGAGCTTGAGAGGTGGTGATTTTTAAAAAAATTATTATTATTAGAATAATACAAATGCTCTAATAATGATTGAAGTAGTGAATGCACAACTATGCAGTTATACCATATACCATTGATTGTATACTTTGGATGGATTTATGCTTTGTTAATATGCATCAATAAAATTGATTTGTTAAAAAATTTCACAACGGTGAAACTCGTATCTCATTGGTTCTAAATTATTTATATCACTATTTGAATTTAACCATCTTTTCTTATGTCTATTAGCCATTCAAATTATTAAAATTTCCTGTGTATTCTTTCTCAATTTTGTAGTGGTGTGATTTTTTTTTCTTTTTTCTTTTTAAAAGTTTTTATATAGTAAATATATTATTATATGTCTGTCTCTTGTGCCATATTTTCCCAGTTATTTTCCTTTATTTTTTATTCATGATATTTAATATGCATTTTTATATAGTCAGATCTATAACTTTTCATTATGGTTTCTTTTTTGCTTTATTAGAGGAGTTGAGGGTTTACAGAACAATTATACATAAAATAGAGGATTCCTGTATAACCCCCACCATCAACAATTTGCATTGGTATGGAAAGTTTTTACAACTGATGGTAGTACATTTTTATAAATGTACAATTATAAAAATTATATGTTTTCCTTGGTCCAAAAAAAATCCCATACCTCACTATTATTGAGCCTTAGCATTGATATAGTACCTTGATATTGATGCAAGAATATTACTATATTGCTGTTAACTATAGTCATACGTTACATTAATTGTATTTTTCCCTTGCATCACCATATTCTTACCACCTCGTAATAGTGGCATACATTTTTCTAGTTCATAGAAGAACATTCTTGCATTTGTACTATTAGTCACAATCCTCATCTGCCACCTGGTTCACTATGCTATTCAGTCACTAGATTATTTTCTAGCTCTCTTTGACATTTACTTTCCTAAGCTACCCCTTTTTAAGCCAGCCATGTTAGTTATACTCATTATAAGTGTTACCATTAACTCTATCCATTTCCACACTTTTACAGTCAAACTAATTAAAAAGTCTACATACAGTAAGCATCAATACACCTTCTCAGCCCTCATCCTATCTCCTGATAACCTATGCTCTAGGTTTTAACTCCAACTGGTTATTCTTCATATTTAGTTCATATTAGTTAGTCCATACAATATTTGTCTTTTATGTCTGGCTTATTTCACTCAGCATAACGTCCTCAAGGTTTATTCATGTTGTCATATATATCCCATATGGCTGATTACTAACTGCATTGTAGGACGGGGTGACTCATGGAGCTCCCTACTCTGCCTCCATCTTGCCCCTCCCTGTTTAAAAAGTTTTAATATAAGGAAATGTGAAGTCTCCAACTTCATTCTTCTTTTTCAGGATGGCTTTAGCTATTCGGGGCTCCTTACCATTCCATATAAATTTGATGATTGGATTTTCCATTTCTGCAAAGAAAGTTTTTTGAATTTTGATTTGTATTGCATTGAATCTATAAATTACTTTGGATAGTATTGACATCTTAATGATATTTGATCTTCTAACACAAGAACATCGAATATCCTTCCATTTATTTAAGGCTTTAATTTCTTTTAGCATTGTTTTGTAATTTTTTGTGTACAAGTCCTTTATATCCTTGGTTATACTTATTCCTAGATATTTGATTTTTTTAGTTGCTGTTGTGAATGGAATTTTTTTCTTGATTTCATCTTCTCATTTTTCCTTGCTTGTGTATAGAAACACTATTGTTTTATATGTTGATCTTGTAGGCAGCCACTTTGCTGAATTCATATATTAGCTCTAAGAGCATTGCTGTGCATTTTTTCTGTATATAGGATCATATGATATGCAAATAGGGAAAGTTTTACCTTTTCCTTTCCAATTTGGATGCTTTTATTTGTTTTACTTGCCTGCTTGTTCTGGCAAGAACTTACAGTGCAATGTTGAATAACAGTAGTGACAGTGGGCATCCTTGTCTTGTTCCTCATCTTAAGGGGAAAGCTTTCAGTCTTTCACTGTTAAGTAGGATGTTAGCTGTGGGCTTTTTTTAAATATGTGCTTATCATGATGATAAAGTTTCCTTCTATTCCTAGTGTTCTAAGTGTTTTTATCAAGAAAATATGCTGTATTTTGTCAAATGCCTTTTCCGCATCAATTGTGGTGATCATGTGGGTTTTTTTTTTTAATTTCATTCTGTTAATATGGTGTTTTACATTAATCGATTTTCTTATGTGGAACCAACCTTGCATACCAGGGATAAATTCCACTTGATCATGTGTGTAATTATTTTAATATGCTGTTGGTTTCGGTTTGCTAGCATTTTGTAGAGGATATTTACATCTATATTCATAAAAGATATTGGTATGTAATTTTCTTTTCTAGTAGTCTCTATCTGGCTTTAGTGTGAGGGTAATTTTGACCTTGTAGAATGGAATGTTCCCCCCTCTTCAGATTTTTGGAAACTTTGAGCAGAATTGGAGTTAAGTCTTCATGGAATGCTTGGTAGGATTCCCCTGTGAAGCCATCTCTTTCTGGGCTTTTCTTGATTAGGAGGGTTTGGTTACCGATTAAATTTCTTAACTAGTAATTGGTTTGTTGAGATCTTCTGTTTCTTCGAGTCAGTGTAGGTAGTTTGTATGTTTCTAAGAATTTGTCCATTTCATCTAGGTTATATAATTTATTGGCATACAATTATTCATAGTATCCACTTATAGTCCTTTTTCATTTCAGTGGGGCTGGTGGTTATGTGCCCCTTTTCATTTGTGATTTTCATTATTTGTATTCTCTTTCTTTCTTAGTCAGTCTAGCTAAAGGTTTGTCGATTTTGTTGATCTTTTCAAAGAACCAACTCCTGGTTTTGTTGATTCACTCCATTTTTTCCATTTCATTTATCTCTGCTCTAAGCTTTGTTATTTCCTTCCTTCTCCTTACTTTGGGTTTAGTTTGCTCTTCTTTTTCTAGTTCTTCCATTTTTGAAATTAGGTCTCTGATTGGAAGTCTTTCTTCTTTTATAATGTAAGCATTTAGAGCTAGAAATCTCCCTCTCAGCACTGCCTTTGCTGTATCCCATAAGTTTTGGTATATTGTGCTTTCATTTTAATTTGCCTCAAGATACTTCCTGATTTTGCTTCTGATTTCCTCTTAAATATATTGTTTGTTTAAGAGTATGTTGTTTAATTTCCACATATTTGTGAATTTTCCCTTTCTCTGTTATTGATTTCTAGCTTCATTCCATTGTGTTTGCAGAATATATTGTATGATTTCATTATCTTGGAATTTATTGAGACTTGTTTTGTGACCCAATGTATAGTCTATTTTGGAGAGTGATCCAAGTGCACTAGAGAAGAATGTGTATTCTGTTTCAGTTGGGTGCAGTATTCTATAAATGTCTGTTAGGTCTAATTGGTTTAGTGTATTATTCAAGTCCTGTACTTCCTTGTTGATCTTCTGACTAGATGTTCTAGCCATTATTGGGAGTGGTATGTTAAAGTCTCCTACTAGTAATGTAGGAGTGTATCTGCCAATGTCTCGCTTCAAATCTGTCAGTATTTGCTTCATATATTTTTGGGGCTCTGCTGTTAGGTGCATATATATTTATTTTATTTTTTATTTTTATTTTTTAAAAAGATACTTAGATTACATAAGTGTTACACAAAAAATATAGGAATTCCTATATGCCCCACTCCCCACACCTCCCATACCGTCCTACATAAACATCCTTCATTAATGTGGCACATTCATTGCAATTGATAAACACATCCTGGGGCTTTGCCATTAAGCATGGACTATAGTTCACATTGTAGTCTACACTCTTCCCCACACAGTTCTGCATGTTAAGTGATGATATAAAATGGCCTGTATCTGTCATTGCAACGTCACTCAGGATGATTCCCAAATCCTGAAAAAGCCCCCGTATTACAACTCTTTTTCATATATATTTATAGTTGTTGCAACTTCCTCTTGAATTTTTCCCTTTATCAATATGTAATGATAATCTTTTTCCCTCTTAAATGTTTTTGCCTTAAAGTCTATTTTATCCAATATAAGTATAGGCACCTCAGTTCTCTTTTGGTTACTTGCATGGTATATTTTTCTCCATCCTTTCATCACCAACCTATATAAAGGCGAGTCTCTTGCAGACAACATATAGTTGGGTCATGTTTTTTTAAAATCCATTTTGTCAATCTCTGCCTCTTGACTGGAGAGTTTAATCCATTTACATTTAAAGTCACTATGGATAATACAGGTCTTTTCTTCTGCCATTTTGCTGTTTATCCTTTGCAAGTCATAACTTTTTGTTCCTCACTTCCATTAAAGCCTACTTTTAGATTTATTTGCTTTCTTGTGTTGTACCATATCGAGTGCCTTCTCATTTCCATCTGCATACATTGATACATTTTTCATCTGTTTTCCTTGTGGTTAACATAGGTTAAAATTTAATATCCTAAATGTTAGGATTCCAACTTAACTTCAATATCATGTACATATACTTTTCCTATACCCCTCTGTCTCCCCACCATTTTTTTTGTACCTGTTACCACATATTTTTGTGCACTGTATGTCCAAATACCTATATTTCTCATTATTTTTTATACATTTGCATTTTAGTACATGTAGGAAGCATGAAGTAGAGTGACATATACCAAATAATATAATACAATAATACTAATATTTATAATTACCCAAATGGTTACCTTTACCATAGGTCTGCCTTTCTTTATGCTGCTTTGAACCAATGTCTAGTGTCCTTTTGTTTAATTCTGAAGAACTCCCTTTAACATTGTTTGTAAGGCAATTCTAGTGATGATTAACTTCCTCAGCTTTTGTTTATCTGAGAATGTCTTAATCTCTCCCTAATTTTTGGAAGAAAGTTTTGCCAGATATAAAATTCTTGGCTGGCAGGTGTTTTCTTTCAAGACTTTAAGTATTTCACCAAACTTCTTTCTTGCCTCCATGGCTTCTGATGAGATATTGGCACTCAATCTAACTGGGACTCCCTTCTATATGACACATTGTTTTTCTCTTGCAGCTTTCTGAATTCTCTCCTTGCCCTTTGCATTTGATATTGCAATCAACATATGGTCTATTTTTCTTCATGTTTATCCTGTTTGGTGTTCCCTGAACTTCTTGGATGTGCATAGTCACACCTTTTTCTAAGTTTGGGAAGTTCTCTTGTCATTATTTCTTTGCCTCTTCCTTCTGCCCCTTTCTCTCCTTTTGAAACTCCCACAACACATATATTGATACAACTGATGGTGTCCTATAACAGTTTTAAGCTATTTTTGCTATTAATATTTCTTTTTCTTTCTGCTCCTTAGCCTGACTCATTTCAAGTGTCTTGTCTTCAAGGTCATTGATTCTTCTGCTAGCTCCTGTCTGCTCTTCAAACCCTCCTGCACATTTTAAAATTTCAGTTATTGTGGTCTTCAACTCCAATTGTTCTGTTTGGTTTCTTTTTTTTTTACATGTTTGTTTTTTATTTTTAAAGAAGGTTTAGATTACTTAAATGTTATATAAAAAATATAGGGGATTCCCATAAGCCACCCCCCCACTTTCCCACATTAACAACATCTTTCATCGGTGTGGTACATTTGATACAATTGATAAACACATATTGAAGCATGGCTACTAACCATGGAATATAGTTTATAATATAGTTTACACTCTGCTCTGCATGATTTTAAAGATTTTGACAAAATGTATAATGGCCTGTATACATCATTGCAATATCATGCAGGACCATTCCAATGTCCCTAAAATGCCCCCATGTTACACCTATTCTTTCCTCTTCCTCCCCTCAGAACCTCTGGTGGTGACTGCCTTTATATCAATGACACAAGTTCTTCAGATACTGGAATAATAATAAGTCTATAATAGAATAATATTAAGTCCATTGTCATGCCCCAATCTTGAGGATTTTGGGATGGTGATGCCCACTCTGTTTCTAATTGAGAGGGAGCTTAGATTACATGGGGTAGATGGATGGAACTGTCTTGCTTGCAGTTCCAGACACTCTCTGTTCCTTGGGATGGGCATTGTTCATCATCATCTCCTTGTTAGTTGTCCTGGGTGAGTCCAATTTACTGGAGAGTTGGTGTTGCAACTCTGCTGAGATTCGGGGCTCAACCAACACAGGAACAGACCAAAGATTTAAGTCTCTGGGACATATATTAAACGGGTATAGTGTTAATTATAGGTTCAAATAAAAGGGGCAGCAGAACCATGTGTAAGGAAACTATAAATGAGTCTAACTCTGTTACAATGGGGAGCATAAATTCCAAAGTAAGGCCCACTGACAGGGTGCCGAATTCCTGAGCCTGTCTGCCCTGCTTATGGTATCTAGTTGTCTCTAGAGCCCTCAGGACCCCCACTGTTTGAGGCACTGCTTACTGTGGCAGTCAATGTGATCCTGCTGAGACATGCATAAGTGTAACCTCTAGAATGACCTCCTGAGTCTCTTAACCATTGTATTAGTCAGCCAAAGGGGTGCTGATGCAAAATACCAGAAATCAGTTGGCTTTTATAAGGGTATTTATTTGAGGTAGAAGCTTACAGTTACCAAGCCATAAAGCATACGTTACTTCCCTCACTAAAGTCTGTCGCCATGTGTTGGAGCAAGATGGCTGCCAAGAGTTCAGGCTTCCTGGGTTCCTCTTTTCCTGGGGCTTATTTCTCTCCAGGCTCAGCTGCCCTGCTCTCTGTACAAGGCCAGCTGTAGACTGTCAGGTGACCGGCTCTGTCTCTCTCCCCGGGGCTTGAGTTTCTCCGGGCTCAGCTACTCTGCTCCTCTGTGTGCTTACTTCCCGAGGCTCTGGCATTAAATCCTCCAAACTACCTTCTCTGCTGTGTGGTTTCTCTGTGAGTCCCCGCCCACCAAAGGGGCGGGAACTCAACTTCCTACTGACGTGGCCCAATCAAGTAAATATGAAACTTCTGAATCCAATAAAATCTAACATGCCCAGAGGAAAAGACCAGTTCACAAACATAATCCAATATCATTTTTGGAATTCATAAATAATATCAAACTGCTACAACCATCAAAACTCTTTGTATTTACCATTTCTCCTTTTTGATCAAGGTCTTTTTCCAGATGCATTGCTATTTGGTGCTTGGTAATAATCCCTTGGTACCAGGGATCATCACTGGAAGTCATGTCCCACACTGGGAGGATGGTAGTGCATTTGTATGCTGAGTTTGGCCTAGAGAGAGCCCACATTTGAGTAACAAGGAGGCTTTCAGCAGGTAACTCTTAGGCAATATATAATACTAGGCTAAGTTTTAATTTCATAAAAAAAGGTTCATAAGTACAATCATCAATATCAAGGGCCTGGCAAAATAATTTGTCTTCCTTCACTAGGCACTGCCCACATACTTGGGGGATTCTTGCCTTTCTGTTAGAGAATGTAGCAGGACTCTAATAGAAATAGATAATAATACACTGGGGGAAAATATGGAAGAAATTGTCACTATACATACAAGATAACAGATCTTACAGTGATGAAAAACACAATGTATAAAAATTTTTTCATTTTTTATTTGTGTATTTCAATTATTATTTTATTATTGATTTTATTTGTTCTTTTTTTACTTCATTTTTAGAGAGGTTTTGCATCATAGAAGATCACTGATGTGGGGTGTCCGTGATGGGGGAATGTGTGTGTAGCAGTGCACCTGGGCCATGGCTCTAAGGCATTTGAATATGTTTAAGTGTGTTCATGGGGCATTGTGTTGGTTGGTGGAGACCGACAAACAACAACCGAAAGAATATTGAATTCCCATCCTGTTTGGTTTCTTTTTAAAATTTCTGTCTCTTTATTTAGGCTCTCATATTGTTCACTCATTTTTTCCCTGATGTATTTTAACTGTTTCTCTGTATTTTCTTTCATCTCCTTGAGTGATTTTAAGATTTTTTTTTAAGTTTTTTTTTTTTTCATTATGTCCACATTCTCATCTTCTTCATTGGTGTTTTCTGTATTTTTATGTTCTTTCTTTCTTTGGGCCATCATTTCCTGTTTCTTTGTTTTGTATGCTTTTTTTGCAAACTGCACATTTTAATATTTTAAAATGTTAACTTTGGGATTTGCTCCCTAGGATGTCTGTTTATTTGTTTTGTAACCACGTGGTGCTAAGACAGAGATTTTCTTGATCTCCTATCAGGAAGATATTCCCCAGTTGAATGCAGGGTTTTTTCTGTCTTTCTGAGCCTCTGTCTTGTTCTGCACTTTTGCTTGTTAGTTATTTTGAAGTTCCCCTGTTTACAGAAGTTTGATTGTCCTCTCTGTTTCCCATGGGATGAATCTCCCTATCCCATGTATTTGAAGCTGGTAGGCCTTTGTTCTAGACTGTCCACCTCTATAATTTATATTCCTTTCATTGTTTCATGCTGCTTTTGCCTGGAGGGCAAATTATGGGAGAAGGGTCACCCTCAGGAGGAATTTCCCAATTAGGTCTTTCCCAGTCAAAATAAGGCCGATGACAAATGAAGGGTGTGCAGAATGGCTCCAACATGCACTATGGATTGGGTCAGAAAGTGTGCCAATACATTCTTCAGTGGCTCCCCAAACCTCATCTTTTCTTGCCTGCCTAACAAATGTCCTTCAGCTAACTGTCCTCCACAGCCCTGAGGAAGTACAGCATCTTTAAATCTCCACCACCTCTGCTCCTGTCAGAAGAAGGTTGAAACAGTGGCTTCCAATGCCTTTGTTCAGGGTGGATTAAAAAAATAGCTGCCTTCAGAGTCAGGATCCAGGGATCCGAATTTGCTAATTAATAGCCCTGATCAATAATCAGCTGTGCACATACCTGTTCTTGGGGAAGAGGATTTTTGTCTCTTTCTGTTAGCAGCAGCTAGCTAGGGGCTGGACCCCACATCAGCCTGCTGTGAGAGTGGGGGATGGGCGCTGGCAGCCACTGAGTGGAGGGAACAGTTTACAGTTCTTTACCATAATTTACTGGCCTCTTCCTCCTGCTTTTCCTTGGATGCTGTACAGTATTTTTCTGATCTCCAGAGTTTCAAAATAGTTGTTCCAGACAGTTGTTGCCTAATAGTTGTTTTGTTGAAATGACTGAGCCCTGGAGCTCCCTACTCTGCCATCTTCTCCAAACTTTCCATCAATAGTTTCTTTTTTACTTTTATTTTTAGCTAGGCTTTCCCCACTCTAAGAACAGATATTCACCAATAATTATTTATTCTTCTTTTACTTTTTACTGAAAAATATTTAACTTTCTACTCTACTGAGAATTTAAATAACATATATTTTGAGAAGGGGGTCTAAATATTTTTTCCCAAATAGCTTATCAATTAGTCCCATTTTTTGACAGCTTGAAGATATTATTTTTTAAAAGATAATTAGATTACACAAATTTTACACAAAAAATACAGGGATTCCAATATGCCCCACTCCCCACACCTCCCACACCCTCCCACATAAACATCCTTCATTAGTGTGGCACATTCATTGCAGTTGATAAACTCATCCTGGGGCTTTGCTATTCAGCCTGGGCCATAGTTCACATTGTAGTCTACACTCTCTCTCACACAGTTCTGCATGTTATGTTATGATATAAAATGGCCTATATCTTTTGTTGCAACATCATTCAGGGTGATTCCCAAGTCCCAAAAAAGCCCCCGTATTACAACTGTTTTTCCCTCTCCCTGCCCCTGGAAGCTCCAGTGGCCCCTGGCTCCACATCACTGTTGTAATTTCTTCCATTGCTAGAGTCACAATATGTCTATAGTAGAACACCAGTAAGTCCACTCTAGTCCATAACTCTTCCCCCAATCCCGAGGATTCTGGGATGGTGACGTCCACTCCACCTCCAATTGAAAGAGGGTTTATATCCCGTGGGGAAGATGGTTGGGACTATCCTGTCTGCAGCTGTAGACTCTCTGTTCCCTGGGACGGCTGTTATCCATCATCATCTCCCTGCCAGTTGTCCTGGGTGAGTCCAATGAGCTATAGAGTAGGTGTTGCAAGTCCGTTGAGGTTCCAGGCCCAGCTGGCACATGGACAGCCCAAAGACTTGAGTCTCTGGACATACACCTACAAACTCCAGCACCAAGTCTAGGTTTAAATAGAAGAATTAGTCCCATTATATTCATTGAATAATTTATCCTTTCCCCTTCCATACTAAAAGGACATGTTATCATATATTCAATAATCATGTAAACCCACATCTCTTTTTGGACTTGTTATTCTTTTGCTCTCAACTGTGCATGTCTTCCTCAATAATCTCATTTTTTAATAAGATTCATTATTGTTTCCATTTCATTGTTCCTTATGATATTTAGGTATATTCTGTCCACTTCAAAAATAAATTTCAACTATGATTTTGATTGGAATCATGGTACCTTTATAGTTTAAACAGGGGGAGGGTATTGCTCTCTCTATAATATTTGGTCTTACCATCCAAGAACTACATATGGCTCTCCATTTATTTGATGTTTTTTTTTTTTTAAGAATATATGTCTTCAGAACTCATATTTGTAAATTTTCTTATTATTGTCTGTAGACTAGAATGGACAACTTATGTGTAGATAACTGAGAACCTTCATCTCCATGTTGAGGATCATTTGGTTCATTATCTGTCCTCATTGGGCAATTTGACAACTGCAAACACAAGGAAAGAAAGAAGGAGAAAATTGGTAGGGTCCTTTCAACATTCATTCCCCAGTGTTCCTTAGAGGTTCACAGCTGCAGTTATCCTCCTAGGTCACTTTGGCTTTTTATCCCAACAAAGATACCCTGCTTGAGATTTATTGCTGTTAAGTAAGAACCTGGAGTCTCCCACTGAACAACAATATGTCAACACTTCACTAATTAGTAGCTACCTTACAACTAAAAAGAGTCAGGGAAGGCCTGGGATTTCAAGCAGAGACTTAATTTTAAAACACAAAAGTGTAGCCAGAAAATACTCAGTGATGTTCCCTGACTTGGGCGTTAGCATTCCCAAACACACTCATTTAGTGCCAAATGCATACACACAATTTGAGTTGTTGATATAGGAACAATTCTGTTGCTCGGAAGAAAAAATGAAATAAAAATATAATTAACTTGCCTTACTATATCATTTCATCTTATTTGAAAAGTGAGGACTCAAAAAAGTTTTGTTATTCAAATAGGGAAATATGAAGATTGCTGGCATGACAGTATTTGGAGATAACTTGAAATTGGGAAAACTCAGATTCTGAAGTAAATAATCAGTACTGGTGGAGTAAATATTATTTCAAAGAATAGAATTTCATTGGCCAGATGGATTTGGATATGTTTGGGGACATAATTAAGCTCATTATCAGACTCTATATAGTAATAGCCTAGTGAGACAGGATTAATCTGTGAAGAAGTTACAATGGGTTTTATTCAATGCAAATAAGTGTAAGGCTTCTTGTTTGTTTTCCATCATACCAGGGTGTATTAGTCAGCCAAAGAGGTGCTAATGTGAAATACCAAAAATGGGTTGGTCTTTATAAAGGGTATTTATTTGGGGTAGAAGTCCACATATACCAGGCCATAAAGCGTTAAATTAAGTTTCTTCTCTCACCACAGTCCATTGCCACGTGTTAGAGCAAGACAGCTGCCGGCGTTTGCCAGGGTTCAGGCTTCTGGGGTTCCTCTCTTCCCGGGGCTGCATTTCTCTCCGGGCTTAGCGCCTGTTTCCTCCACAAGGTCAGCTGTAGATGATCAGGCGAACGGCTCACTTCTCTTCTCTTGGGGCCTTCTTTCCAACATCAAAACTGCTTCTCAAAAACTGCTTCAACTCTGTTCTTTGCCTTGCCTTTTATATTCCATTCCCCACCCACCAAGGGGTGGGGCTCAACGCCCTACTGACATGGCCCAATCAATGCCCTAATTATAACTTAATCATGCCCAGATTAACAGATCAGTTTACAAGCATGATCCAATTATATTTTTGGAATTCATAATTAAATCAAACTGCCCAACTGCAACACAGGGTGTGGGTGTCAACATTATAAGACTGGTCAAGAAGGGCAGAGAGACATAACTTCCTTTCCATAAAAGCAAAGAAACATTGAAAAATGGTCAAAATCAACTTTTTGGAACTCTGAAAATTAACAGAAGGCTTGAAACAATCTAATGAACACTTACACAAGAAAAATGGCTGATCTTCAGTAAGAACAGCAGAGTGTTGCAACTTTACCTCTCTTATCTCCCTCTCTCTAGCTACATGGTAGCTTTGAAAACCAGCACTTTTATAACCATCATAGCTGTGAAGATCCTTTCAGCCACTAGAAGGGGTGGACGGGTTTAGGAGTTCTATCCCCAGAGCATTGTCACTATTTGACCTGTCAGGCAACTCTCTGGAAAAGCCCCAGTAGAAGGGTGTTTTTCAAAACCATCAGTGGCAATTGTTTAACATCACAGCTGCTTGAAGTTGTGAAATCATTGAGGCAAACAAAAGCCGGGCCCCAAACTTAAAATGAAGATCTAGGGAATGAGATGTCCACAGAGGCCATTGAAGCACTCTGACATATTACTGGAGATCTAGAAAGCTGTACACATATATACAGGGCTGTGCCCAGGAAATACCTTAAAGGAATGAAGTTTCTCACCTCTAGCTGATCTTGAGAACCTGCACAAGCAGGAAGTAAAGGCTAAGGCAGAGTTTGGACACAGATACGCAGACATGCAGAGAAGAAAGCCCTGTGAAAAAGGAGGCAGAGATTGAAGTGATGAAACTACAAGCCAAAGAAGGCCAAGAATTTGCAAGAGTCACCAGAAACTAGGAAGAAGCAAAGAAGGAATCTTCCCTAGAGCCTTGAGAGTGTGCATTCCCCTGCTGATGCCTTGATTTCAAAATTCTAGCCTCCATAAGTGTGAGAGAAAAATTTCTGTGTTTTAGCCACCCAGTTGTTGATACTTTATTATGACAACCCTAGGAAAATAATACAACTAACAAGGAGTATTCAAAAACGAAATTAAGATGAAAGTTCCATTTATAATTGTATGAAAAATAAAATACTTAGGAATAAATTTAACCAAAGATGTACAAGACGGAAAACAGCAAAACATTTGTTATAGATTGAACCATGTCTCCCACAAAGACATGTTCACGTCCTAACCCCCAATTCTGTGAATGTGAACCTGTATATGTATAAGATCTTTGAAGATGTTATTAGTTAAGATGAGGCCAAATTCAATCCAATATGATTGGAGTCCTTATAAACAGAGGAAATTTGGACAGATTCGGAGAAAGATGGCCATGTAACGGTGGCAGAGATTGAGTTATAGATTGCCAGTTAGCCATCACCAAAATGTTACAGACTGCAGAGAAAGAATGACTCTGCTGACATCTTGGTTTGGACTTCTAGCATCCAAAACTGTGAGACAATAAATTCTTGTTGTTTAGGCCAACCAGTCTGTGGTACTTTGTTACAGTAGCTGTGGCAAATGAAGATAACACTGATGGAAAATTAAAGAAGATCTCAATAAATGGAAAAACATGCCATGTTCACAGATCAAAAGACTCAATATTGTTAAATGGCAACACTTTCCAAATTGATCTATAGATTCAATATAATTCCTAGCAAAATCCCAGCTGCCTTTCCCCCCCCAGAAATTGACAAGCAAATTCTAAAATTCATATGGAAAGGTAAGGGATTCAGAAGAGCCAAAACAATTTTTAAAAAACTTGGAGGTGTAATATTTTGGGTAATCTAAGCACCTCTTAAAATATATGTGTATATATATATATATATATATAAACATTTTTGTAAGCAAATACACATATATGCATATATATTTATATATCATTTTGCAAATGTTTGTATGTATTGTGAGAATTTTGATTTTTACCCACAATAAAAAAAAAAAGAAAAACTTGGAGGATTTACATTTCCAAATTTCAAAATTTACTACAAAGCTATAGTAAGTAAGGCAGTGTGTTTTTGTTGTGTGGTAGACAGAAAGATCAGTGGAATAGAATTGAGAGTCCAGAAATAAATTCATACATATATGGTCAACTGATTTGAAAAATATATAACAATACAATAAAATGGGTTAAGAATAGTCTTTTCCACAAATGGTGTGGGACAACTGGACATCCATATGCAAAAGAATAAAGCTAGATACCTACTTCATGCCATATACAAAAATAAACTCAAAATGGATCATTGAGCTATGTGAAATATCTAACACTATAAAACTTCTAGAAGAAAACATAGGAAAAACTCGAGGTGACCTCAAACTTGGCCATAGAGTCTGAGATATGACAAGTAAACATGAGCAACAAAAGAGAAAATAGGTAAGTTGGATTTCATCAAAATAAAAAAAAAAAACTTTTGTGTTTCAAAAGACACCATCAAGAAAGTGAAAAGATGAGCCACACATTTATCTGATAAGGGACTTTTATTTAGATTATATAAAGAACTCCTAAAATTCAATAATAAAAGACAAATAACCCAATTAAAAATGATCAAATAATCTAATAGATATTTCTCTGAGGAAGATATATAAATGATTGATAAGCATATGAAAAGATGACCAGGATCATTAGCCATCAAGGTAATGTAAATAAAAACCACAATGAGATACCACTTCATACCTGTAAGGATGGTCAAGATAAATAAGGCATACAATAACAAATGTTGGAGAGGACGTGGAAAAATTGAAACCCTCATGCTGGTGGGTGTTTTGGGAATAGTTTTTCAGTTCCATATAATGTTTAACATAGAGTTAACATACAATTGAGAAGTTCCACTATAAACCCAAGATAGATGAAAACATATGTCCACAAACAAATTTAACAAGAATGTTCATAACAGTATTATTCATATCAGTCAACATGTGGAAACAAAACAAATGTCCATCATATGATGAATAAATCAATAAAATATGGTTTATCTATACAATGGAATATTATTATTCAACCATTAGAAAGACTGAAGTATTCATTCATGCTACAATATAGATGAACCTTAAAAACATTATGTTAAGTGAAAGAAGCCAGTCATAAAAGACCACGTATTGTTTATTTCATTTATGTGAGATACCCAGAATAGGCAAAGCTATAGAGACAGAAAGTTGATTAGTGGTTGGTTGCCTAGGGATAGGGGGCTTGAAAGAAAGTAGTGAGTGACTGCCAGTGGGTATGGGGCTTCTTCTGGGGATGATGCAAATGTTTTAAAATTGATTTAGTGATAATTTCATAACTCTGTGAACATACTAAAAAACATTGAATTGTATGTACACTTTTGGTGAATTGTATGATATATGAATTATATCTCAATAAAGCTATACATATGTATGTATAATGTAAACACACACACAACACACACACATACCTATGGAATGCAGTACTAATACATGACACAGCATGGATGAACTTCCAAAACATTATGCTATGTGAAAGAAGCCAGTCACAAAAGACCACATATTGTATGATTCCACTTATATGAAATGTCCAGAATAGGGAAATCTATAGAGACAAAATGTAGGTTACTGGTTGCCTCAGATTTGTTCTGATTATTAAATGGTTACCTAGAGCTAGGGAGTGTCATGGGAAAGAATGGTGAGAGACTGCTATTGTGTAGGTTTTCCTTTGGGGATGATGAAAATCTTCTAAATTTAGATGTGGTAATTTTTGCACAATTCTGTAAATATAGAGAAAAACCACTGAATTGTACGTTTTGAATGAATTTTAGGTATGTGAATGATATTTCAATAAAGCTTTTTAAAAAAAATAACAAGGGACAGAATAAGAATTTAGCAGAGCAGGAAGAACTAACGTGGTACTTGAGCAAGTGCCTAAATCCTTTGGGCCTATCAACATCAGAGAGTTGTTCTGACAATTGAATGACATTTATTTAAAACACTTAGCTCAGTAATTGGCACACAGTAGCATGATAGGCCATTTAGAAAGAGGTAAAATACTCAGGTAAAATACTCAAAATATTACTACTTTGCTAAGGTGAAGGGAAAAACAGGTAAAGTAGATTCAAGTGGGTAATGAGGATCCAGGGTCTAGGAAGTCAGCGAGTCAGCAGAAATAACACAAGTGTAAGGTTGGTGCCCACCCATCCCTAAGGTAGGTGAATTCTGTTCTCTCCTGTTGTACTGCTTGCTGGGTTTGGTTAGCCTGGGGCTGGGCTAAGCAAGTATTGATTTCAGTTAAATGTAGACAAGGGCCAGTAGGTGAACCTGCCCTTAGGCCATAATTTGGACAAAGATAAAAGGATTATCTTGCACAAAATCCCAATTTTTCTAGATAATTTTCCCATCAGACAGAAAAATATAGTATCTGCCATATATCCTCCCTTCCTATTGTCATCAAATTAAGAAGTTCTGTATTTTAGTGAAGTGTAGTCAAGAAGTTACGATTTCTTCTGTGATCCAAAACTTCTTAAAAAATGAAGCCAACAAAATAACCAAATATGATTAATAAGAAAATGAAATAATAATGATAGTTTTAAAAATAACAAATAAAATACAGGTGATGGAGTCAACCTTCATCCATTAGTCACCCCATTTGCCTTTCCCAGAAATTGAAAGTACTAGGCCATTGGTCCCATTTTTTGGAACCATTTGGTCAACCCACTTGGCTTTCCAATGACAACTGCTTGCTTGGCCAGCTTCTGCTAGGTGTTCCAGGGGAATTGACACCTATTGAACCCTTGTCCTTGAGCTCTTGTCAGAAGCCAAAGTAGCTCTTTCCCTTTGCCAGTCAGTGAGTTTCTGAGGCATCGTAAGAGTGAGAAGGAATATTGAAACCAATTAAACTTCAGTCTTAGAAGAAAAAACATTACTTGATGGATTGAATGCTACCACCAGAGACAGAGGTAGCTCAGAACCTTGGTTATAAAGGATCAAAATACCACTGGGGTGGGTGGGAATGGGATGCAGGTGGGGTTCTGGAGCTTTGCAAGTTGGTGGCAAGAATCCTGCTAGTTATAGAAGTTTTGTAAATCACTTCCACCTTGCTCAAGGTGGTGCTTGGGTTGAAAGGTTGACCTCTAAGATGCAGAAGTTATTCTCTGAGGATTCTGCACTTCCACTATTCATCTTTGCTGGTATAAAATGAGTGAGGATTTTTGGGATTCTTTAGGAGAAGTTATAGACATGCTAACCACTTTAACAGGATTGCTGAAATCCATCAGTCTTCCTGACAGATTAATAAATACTGTTACTGAGATATGGTTTCACAGTTTTGCAATTTTATGTGGCAGTTTTGATGATAAAATCTTGGCTGTTCTGTGATGAGACAGCTTAGAATGTCTTGGAGGCATTCCTCCAGTGAACTGCACCGAAGCAGAAAGTTCTTCAGAGTTATATGAGGGAAACATTAATAGTTGGGAAGAGCTCTGTGAGGTGCTAAAACAAATTTCATAATACCTTAATGATAGAAGAGAAAGACATTCTGGAAGCTGGTGTCAGGTAATAGCTCAGGGATAGAGCTTGCATGCAGTGGAAAAAGATATGTATAAAAGATATGTATAACACTTGTAAACGCTGATATTTCAGTTGAGTTGACACACTTTTGTAATGGATTCCTTTGAACAGTTGAATGTCTTGGTGGAAATGAAGAGTTATTCTCTGCTTCTCACTGCAAAAAGATCAGGTGTCTAAGTGGATGAAAAAAACAGTGCCACATACCCCTAGGTCCCTGACCTAGCTTCTCTGGTGATTTCCTGTTGCCACTGGGCCTTCACTATCCAAAGATTCACTTATAACACTTCTTGTATTGAAATGGGACATTGGGCTTCTTTATTAAGGTTGTTTAGAGAAACATGACTCTGAGCAGGAAGAATTATGGTTGAATTCTTTGTTTATAGCAAATGCTGCTTTGGTGTCTCAGAATGAGAAAACTAAATAATAACAAAAATCACTTTGGCCTCAATCATATGAGGTATCATTATCGCCATTATACAGATGAAGAAACCATGGCTCAGGGAGATTAGGTAATTTGCCCAAATTCACACAACATATAAGTGATAGACCAGAATCGGAACTCAGGCCAGTCAGATTCTAGAGCCTCTATATTTAAATTACAAAACCTGTGCTGCTTCTTTGCTTGGGGAAGTGACTTTTTCTGAAGCAAACAAAGCTTGCCAAGCAGTCTGTTCATATGAAATACAGTCCACCTATATGAAGTTAGGAAACAAGCCATTTTCAACTACCCATAATAATAGCACAATGGGTTTTCTGGATTGTGCTTTTCACTTAACTGAATCTATTCATGGATATTTATTCCATTCCTTGTTCACATGATGATAGTTGCAGGGTTACCAGCAGCAATGGGGGGAAAGTCTCAATGTGTAAGCACTTCTCAATCCTCACAATTGCTATGGCTAAAACAAGTCAAATGTCTGAGCCCACACTCAAAGCGTGGAGAAATAGTCTACCTTTTGATGGGAGGAGTGGCAGAGTTGCAAAGACATGTTCAGACAGGAATCCATGAACAATTGGGGGCCATTACTAAAACAATTTGCACACCTATGTATTTTATGTCTCATTTGGTTTTAAAGCTTGTTCATTAATCATATAGAATTGCTTCCTCTTACCTGGACATGTCAGGTTATTTCATTTTTCTGTGCTGTATTAAGGTTCTTGAGGAAAACAGAAATGATGTATAATATATATAGTGTAAATGTTATGAGATTTTTTAGAGGAAGTGTCTCATGCAATTGTGGGGATGGACAAGTCCAAATTCTGAAGGGCAGGCAGCGAGCTGGGAACTCTGATGAAGGTTTTCAATGAATTCCCCAGAAGCTGGCTAGCCGAAGTAGAATTGAAAATTCTCCCTTCTGAGTGCTGAAGTCATCACTTCTCTTTTGAAGGCCTTCGACTAATTGAATGAGACTTCTCTCGTTGCTGAAGGCAATTTCCTCAGTTGATTGTAGATGTAATCAGCCATAGATGCAATAAACCTACTGATGATTTAAATCCATGAAATATACTCCCATTAACAATAAAGCCAGTGTTTGCTTGACCAAACAACTGGACACCATAGCCTGTACAAGTTGACATGTGAACTTAACCATCACATGTGCCTTTATTCTGTTTCCTCTGCTCAAAATACTTGCCCTGCGTGCCCACATCCCCTTAACCCAACCATTATCTGGCTTATTAATGCCTATTCATTTCTTAAAGGTCACCTCATGCTTGCTGAACCCCTGCTGTATGCTGGGCAGACTTCCATCATTACACTTGATTGTATACATCTGTTTATATATCTATCTCCTTTTATCAGGCTTTAATCCCCTCAAAGGCAAGAACTGCAGTTTATTTTGTGTACTCACCACTTAGTACATTCTTGCTACATAGCAAGAGCTTAATATGTGTATGCTGAATGAAGGAATAAATAAAGTGTTTTCCAATATGTTGGTAGTTGCGGTGCTGCCTGTGTTTTGTTTTTTTTTTTTTTTTTTTTTTTTTTTTTACTCTGCACACCAATGTTTTAGTTGAAGTCGTAATCACTTGCTAAGCTTCTGTAATGTGCTATAAGGGTTTCGAAATTTAGACTGGAATTTCCATTGAGACTTTGCAAGACCTTCTTGATATATGGGGGGAGATACTGGGGGGTGTTATCAAAACCAGGATTGGGAAGCAGTTGCTTAGATGGATACTAGCCAAAGCTATCACCCCACCTTGCTGAGAATATTGTTTCATATTTCCCATTTGAAATCTTGTAGGTACCAAGTGCCAACTAAAGCAGCAAAGGGGAAGGTAAAAGGATTGCCTAGCAATTGAATATGTGTATCATACACCATATTTATATTTCTGGACAACAGAGGTCGGAGAGATAGCTAGCATGCTGAAGAAATATGGTGACAAGCATTTGTATCCAGAGATAGAAAATGAAATATGGCTCATGATATACTGGGGGTGGTGAGAATGATTGAAAGTCTGTGAACTTGTATGTTTTCATGTTGGTCAGCAGGTATTTTTCTCCTTCCTTCCATGCACCAGCCTTTTCAAAAACAGTCTTTATTCTTCACCCCCTATCAAAAAAGAAAAAAAAAAAAACCAACTCAGCATTTAATAGCCTTTTCTGAGAGGGAAGGGAACACATTCCAACATGTAGATATCCACTTAGCCTAGCTTGGCAGAGGCCCTCACTTACAAGGCTGCCACAAAGAACTCTCAGAGCGTTGGCTGCACAGGGATTTTAAAGGCTTTAATGGTCCCAGCTCATTGTTTTGCACCAATGCCAAGTAGTGGCCCCAGTGAGGCTTTCTGGCCTGGCATTTTGCTTTTTTTTTTCATTAAAAAAAATTTTTATTAGGGAAGTTGTGAGCTTACAAAACAATCATACATAATGTGCAGAATTCCCATGCGTCACCCCTCCACCAACACTTTGCATTGTTGTAGAACATTTGTTACACATTATGAAAGAACGTGATCAGACTATTACCACTAATGGTCCATAGCAAATACTTGGCATATTTTTCCATACCGCTACTATTATTAAACTATGTATTAGTATTGTACATTTGTTATAGTTCATGAGAGAACACTCTCATATTTGTGCTGTTAACCACAGTCCATTTTCCACCACATAGTTCACTGTGTTATATACAGTCCCATGCCTTGTACATTCTATACAAAGCGTACACTCAGTGGCTCTCACTTTCATCACAGAGTTGTGCAGTAATCACCCCAGTAAACTTTTGAATGTTTTCCTTAGTCCAAAAGAAAAAATCCCATACTTATCTATTATTGAGCCTTAGCGTTGTTAGAGTACCTTCTTTGACATGATGCAAGAACATTACAAAATTGCTGTTAACTAGAGGACATAAGTTATATTAATTGTATTTTTCCTACACATCACTGTATTCTTACCACCTTGCAATAGTGATAAACATTTGTTCAAGTTCATAGAATATTCTTATATTTGTACTATTAACCACAATCCTCATCCACCTCTGGATTCACTGTGTTTTCAGTCACTAGATTATTCTCTTTCTTTCAATTGACATTTATGCCCCTAGATTACCCCTTTCAGCCACAATCCCACTTATAACCAGCTGTGCTAGTTATACTCACTATAATGTGTTACCATCAACTCTATCCATTTCCACATGTTTACAGTCAAGCTAATTGTAAATTCGACATACATTAAGCATCAGTACCCCTCATTAGTCCTCATCCTATCTCCTAGTAACCTATAGTCTAGGTTTTAACTACACGTGATTAGTCTTCATATTTAGTACATATTAGTGAGACCATAACAATATTTGTCCTTTTGTGTCTGGCTTATTTCACTCAGCATAATGTCCTCAAGGCTCATCTGTGCTATCATATGCGTCCCAATTTCATTTCTTCTTAGAGCAGCATAGTATCCCATCGTATGTATATAACAAATTTTGTTTATATTCATTGGTTGATGGACACTTGGTTTGTTTCCA
Organism: Tolypeutes matacus; assembly: GCA_026826555.1. Lineage (NCBI taxonomy): Eukaryota > Metazoa > Chordata > Mammalia > Cingulata > Chlamyphoridae > Tolypeutes > Tolypeutes matacus. The sequence continues at coordinate 1,272,356 of JAKSZT010054497.1, read as the reverse complement.
TCTCTTGGCGATTGTGAATAATGGCACTATGAACATCAGTGTGCAAATGTCTGTTCACATTGCTGTTTTTAGTTCCCCTAGATATATTCCTAGTAGAGGGAGTGCTGGATCATAAGGCAGTTCTATATTTAGCTTCCTGAGTAACTGCCGAACTGTCTTCCACAGAGGCACCATCCTACATTCCCACCAACAGTGAAGAAGTGTTCCTATTTCTCCACATCCTCTCCAGCACTTGTTGTTTTCTGCTTTTTAAAAAAACAATGGCCATTCTACGAGGTGTGAAATGATATCTCATTGTAGTTTTGATTTACATTTCCTAATCGATAGAAATATTGAACATTTTTTCATGTGCATTTTGGCCATTTGTATTTCTTCTTGAGAGAAATGTCTAAGTCTTTTGCCCATTTTAAAATTGGATTGCTTGGTCTTTTATTGTTGAGTTGTATGATCTCTTTATTTGGCATGAAACTCAAACCCTTATTGGATATGTGGTTTCTGAATATTTTCTCCCATTGAGTGGGCTGCCTTTTCACCTTCTTGACAAAGTCTTTTGAAGCACAAAAGTGTTTAAGTTTGAGGAGGTCCCATTTATCCATTCTTTTCTTTTGTTCCTCATGGTTTGGGTGTAAGGTTTAAGAAAGCACCACCTACTACCAGGTCTTGAAAATGTTTCCCTACAATTTCTTCTAGGAGTTTTATGGTTCTCACTTTTTATATTTATGTCTTTGCTCTATTTTGAGTTAGTTTTTATATATGGTGTGAGGTAGGAGTCCTCTTCCATTCTTTTGGATATGGATATCCAGTTCTCCCAGCACCATTTTTTGAATAGACTTTTCTGACACAGCTGGGTGGGATTGATGGGCTTGTTAAAAATCACTTGACCATAGATGTGAAGGTCTGTTTTTGAACCATTAATTTGGTTGCATTGGTTTATGTGTCTATCTTTATGCCAGTACTATGCTGTTTTTACCACTGTAGATAGGGGTGCTGGTGCAAAATACCAGAAATCTATTGGCTTTTATAAAGGGTATTTATTTGGGGTAGAAGCTTACAGTTACCAAGCCATAAAGCATAAGTTACTTCCCTCACCAAAGTCTGTTGCCATGTGTTGAAGCAAGATGGCTGCCAACGTTTGCAACAGTTCAGCCTTCCTCTTACTTTTAAGGCTTCATGGTCCCAGCTCCTTCTTTTCTCAGCTGTAGGCTGCGATAAGTCTTGTCTCTCTCCCAGGGTTCATGTCTCTCCAGGCTCAGCTGCTCTGTTCTTTCCACAAGGTCAGCTGTAGACTATCAAGCTCTCTCTTCCCAGGGCCTCTGCCATGTCTATGTAGCTGTCTCTATCCCTCTGTGTTCTTCTCCTGTGTGTTTACTTCCCGGGGCTCCAGCATAAAAAAACTCCAACTTTCTCCTCTGCTGTGTAGTTTTCTCTGTCAATCCCCACCCACCAAGGGGGCAGGGACTCAATGTCCTACTGACATGGCCCAATCAAAACCTTAATCATAATTAAATAAAAGTGAAACCTCTGAAGTTAATACAATTTAATATGCTCAGAGGAACAGACCAGTTTACAAACATAATCCAATATCTATTTTTGGAATTCATAAATAGTATCAAACTGCTATACTAGGTAATATGATTAAAGTCCAGATGTGAGAGTCCTCCAACTTTGTTCTTCCTTTTCAAGGCTATTCAGGGCCCTTACCCTTCCAAATAAATTTGATAATTGGATTTTCCATTTCTTAAAAAAAAAAAAAGGCTGTTGGAATTTTTATTGGGATTGCATTGAATCTTTATATTAATTTGGGTAGAATTGACATCTTAATAATATTTAGTATTCCCATCCATGAACACAGAATATCCTTCCATTTATTTAGGTCTTCTTTGATTTCTTTTGGCAATGCATTGTAGTTTTCTGAATACAAGTGCTTTACATCTTAGGTTAAGTTTATTCCTAAATATTTGATTCTTTTTATTGTTATTTTAAATTGAATTTCTTTCTTGACTTCTTCCTCAGATTGATCAATATTAGTGTATAGAAACACAACTGATTTTTGCATATTAATCTCATATCCTGCCACTCTGCTGAATTAGTTTATTAGCTCTAGTAGCTTTGTTGTAGATATTTCAGGACTTTTTAGGTATAGGATCATATCATCTGTGAACAGCAAAAATTTTACTTCTTCCTGTCCAGTTTGGACACCTTTTATTTCTTTTTCTTGCCTGATTGATCTGGCTAGAACCTCTAGCATTGTATTGAACAACAGTGGTGTCAGTGGGCATCCTTGTATTGTTCCTGATCTCAAAGGGAAAGCTTTCTTTCAGTCTTTCACCATTGAGTACAAAGTTAGCTGGGGGTTTTTCGTATATGCCCTTTATCATGTTGAGAAAGTTTCCTTTGATTCTAATCTTTTGGAGTGTTTTTATCAAGAAAGGATGTTGCATTTTGTCAAATGTCTTTTCTGCATCAATCCTGATGGTTATGTGATTTTTCTTCTTTGATTTATTAAATGTGGTTGTATTAGTCAGCCAAAGGGGTGCTGATGCAAAGTACAAGAAATCTGTTGGCTTTTATAGAGGGTATTTATTTGGGGTAGAAGCTTACAGTTACAAGGCCCTAAAAAGTCCAACTCAAGGTACCATAAGACATAATTCATCACCCAAAGTGTGTTGCCACATGTTGAAGCAAGATGGCGGTGTAGCAGTTTGGTATTGTTTATGAATTCCAAAAATAGATATTGGATTATGTTTGTAAACTGGTCTGTTCCTCTGGGCATATTAGAGTGTATTAGATTCAGAGGTTTCACTTTTACTTGACTAAACTAAGATTGGGGATTTGATTTGGACATGTCAGTAGGACATGTCCTTTCACAGAGAAAACAACAAGGCAGAGGAGTTTGAGTTTTGATGCTCAAGCCCTGGGGATTAAATACACAGGAGAAGAACACAGAGGAATAGATGGCTCCATAGACACGGCAGAGGCCCTGGGAAGAGAAAGAAGCCTGATAATCTACAGCTGACCTTGTGACGAGAGCAGAGCTGCTGAGCCCAGAAAGAAATGAGCCCCAGGGAGAGAGACAAGCCTTATGCTAACCTACAGCTGAGAACAGAAGGAGCTGGGACCATGGAGCCTTAGGATGAAGAGGAAAGCTGAACTCTCACAGATACTGGCAGCCATCTTGCTCCAACACATGGCAAGACACTTTGGTGAAGGAAGTAACTTATGCTTTATGGCTTTGTAACTGTAAGCTTCTACCTTAAATAAATACCCTTTATAAAAGCCAATAGAGTTTTGGTATTTTGCACAAGCACCCCTTTGATTAAACTAATATAGTGGGCAATGTCTGTGAGGGTTCAGCCTTCCTCTTTCCTCTCAAGGGTCTGTCCCAATTTCCTCAGTCTCAGCTGTAGGCTGGCATAGGGCTTCCTCTGGAGCTTGCTTCTTTACAGCCTTTCTCAGCTGTTCATGGGTCTGGTCTCTTCAGCTGCAAACTATCAGACGAATCACTTGGCTCTCTCCCTGGGACTCCAGCTTCCAAAACTAAACTCTCTGTGTTCTCCTTCTCCATGTATTTACTCTCTGTCTTTGATTGAATATCCATTTATATAGCCCACAAAGGGGGGCGGGGTGTGTGTGGGGACTGAAACTGAGTTGCCATAATGATGTGGTCAAATAAAAGCCCTAAAATTGATTTAATAAAGTAAAGGTAACACCTCTGAGTCTAATACAATCTAATACACCCAGAAGAACAGACCAGTTTACAAACACAATCCAATACCTATTTTTGGAATTCATAAACAATACGAAACTGCCACACCCCACCCTCTGAATTCCAAAAAGACATTACAATATTCAAAAAAACATGTTAAGTCAGTAGCAATGCTAAGTACAAAATCATATCACAATCAGTTTAAAGAAATACAGTTTGTCTTGGGGCAAAGTCCCCTCTGGCTGTAGACTTCTGAAACTTAAAAAACCATTTATCTGCTTCCAATATACAAAGGGCATACAAAGGATAAACATTTGCATTACCATAAGGAGAAATTGGGAGGGAAACATGAGTCATGTTTCCCCTGCAGTTCTGTAAACCTGCAGGGCATACTCCATTAGATTTAAAAGTCTGAGAATCATTCTCAAGATGATGGTTTCTTCTCCCTGGGGCCTCATAGGGGCCCACCCTTTCCACAGGATTGCCCAACAGCCATTTTCTTGGCTCCACCCTTATCAAGTATCTGGGTGGTGACTGAGCTCCAGATTTCACCCTCCAAGAGCGTTGGGGTGATGGCCACACTTTACCCAGTCTTTGGGGTAGGGTCTCAACACCATTAGTACAGGGAGGAGAAGGCAACATTCTCCTTAATCTTTGGCTTACAGGCCCAACCCTCTCAGAGCAGTGAGTTGGTGACCTGGCCTTCCCTAATCTGTGGGGGGCAGGACCACCCCTCTCAGACCTATGGGATATTGACCTTACTCTTTCCTCAACTCTTGGGGAATATGCTCCACCCTCTCTGTAGCCTGGGGCAGCAAAACTCTCCCTGAACATCGGCTGGAATATCCACCCTCTTCAACTGCTGGGGTAAACTCACCTTCTCTGTACACATGGATGAGGTTCCTCTCTTGGCACAAGAAGATGTCTTAATTACACATCTCAGCTTCCATGGTTTTTTTCTTAAAGCCATTTTCCCTTCCATATCTCCCCTCCATGTCCCTTTTAGCCCAGGATGACAGTGGTTTTGTTCATACATCTCTTGCAAAAAGCTTTCTCATTTAGCATGCAAGAAGCAGGGGTCCAAGCCATCAGACAGTAAGACTTTCCACAAGTCTTTACTAGAGAACTGCATTTTCAATTCTGATTTACAAGTTTGAAGTTTAGTTAAGTTCTAAAATGGGGGCTTGATTTCCAGAGGCTTGGAATTTCCAGAATCAGTTTCTGGTTTTGTTGTGTCCAACAAGTCAGTTCTCAGCTTAGCTCTCTTATCTAGCATTTTACTATAAGCTGCAAGAAGCAGCCAAGCCAATTCTCCGAGTTTACTTTGGAAAGCTCTTCAGCTAACTGTCTAGCTTGCCATTTCAAATTCTGCCTTCCATAAAACACCAGGAGTTAATCTTGCTAAGTTCTCTGTAACTTTAAAACATGGATCACTTTTCCTCCAGTTTCCAATAATAGTTGCATCATTTACTTCTAAGTCCTCATAAAAAGTCTCTTTAGCGTCCATAATCCTACCATCAGTCTCTTCAAAGCACTCTAGGCCTTTTCTATCAAACATCTCACAATTATTTCCTTCTAAGTCCTTATCAAAAATAACTTTAGGATCCATATTACTACCAACAGTCTCTTCAAAGCAATCTAGGCCTTTTTAATCAAGCATCTCACAATTCCACCAAAAAATACTCCTTACCTGTTTATAAAACCGTCCCAGCATTTTGGTAATTGCAAAAGCATGACCCCGGTACCAAATTCTGTATTAGTCAGCCAAAGGAGTGCTGATGCCCTCTTAAGATCTCTTTTTATTTCTGTGGGGTCAGTAGTAATGTCACCATTTTTATTTCTAATTTTATTTATTTGCTGTATTAGTCTGCCAAAGGAGTGCTAGTGCAAAGTACCAGAAATCTGTTGGCTTTTCTAAAGGGTATTTATTTGGGGTAAAAGCTTACTGTTCCAAGGCCCTAAAGAGTCCAACACAAGGATGCCTTCTCACCAAAGTCAATTGCCACGTGATGAAGCAGTATGGTCGCTGATCTCTACCTGGTCTCTCCTTCTTGGACTTCCTCTTCCTCTTTAGGCTCTGTGTGTCCAGCTTCTTCCAGATCTCAGTTGTAGGCTTGCATAGAGCTTGTCTCTCAGGGCTTCCTATATCAGTCTCAACTCTCTTCCCAAGGTCATCTGCAAACTATTAGTTGAATGGCTCATCTCTCCCCAGGGTTTTAGCTGTTTGAGCCTTCTCCTTTCTATCACATGGCAGGATCAAAACAAGAAAGTTCTCTCCTCTTGCCTGCCTTCTTGAGTGAGTGTCTATTTATATCAGCCCACCATGGGGACTGGGACTCAACCCGAGTCACTCCTTACTGATGGGGTCAAATCAAAGCCCTAATCTTCACAGGTAATTTGATCAAGGGCCCCTCAGCTGAATCCAATATAATCAAAGGGTATCAAACCCAGAAGAATAGATTAGTTTACAAACATAATCTTTCTCTTTTTGGGATTCATAAAATAATCTCAAACTGTCACATTTGCATATTCTTTCCTCTTTTTCTCTGTCAGTCTAGCTGAGGATTTATCAAGTTTTTAATCTCCTCGAAGAACCAACTTTTGGTTTTGTTATTTCTCTATTGTTTTTTTTTCTCAATTTCATTTATTTCTGCTCTGATCTCTGTTATTTCATTCCTTCTGCTTACTTTGGGCATAATTTGCTGTTCTTTTAGTTCCTCCATCTGTGTAGTTAGGTTGTTGATTTTAGCTCTTTCTTATTTTTTAATATAAGCCTTGAAGTCTATAAATTTCCCTCTCAGCACTGCTTTGGCTGCACCCCATAGGTTATGATATGTTGTCTTCCCATTTTCTTTTGTCTAGAGATATTTATTGATGTCACTTGCAATTTCTTCTTTGACCCACTGATTATTTAATACTGTGTTGTTTAATATCCATATATTTGTGAATTTTCTCTTTTTCTGCCTGTTGCTTATTTCCAACTATATTCCATTATGATCAGAGAAAGTGCTTTGTATAATTTTGCTTTTCTTAAATGTATTGAGATCTGTTTTGTGACCCAACATATGGTCTGTCCTGCAGAAAGATCCATGAGCACTTGAGAAGAATGTATATCCTGCTGTTTGGGGGTGCCATGTTCTGTATATGTATATTAGGTTTAGTTCATATATCATATTATTCAAGCTCTCTGTTTCTTTATTGATCCTCTGCCCAGATGATCTCTCCAATGATAAGCATTGTGTATTTAAGTCTCCAACTATTATTGTAGAGACATCTATTTCCCCCTTCAGTTTTTTTTCTTTTTTGTTCTTTTATTTCTTTTTCTCTCTCCTTTCAGCTTTGCAAGTATGTATCTCATGTAATTTGGGGGATGGGGCATCCTGGTTAGGTACATATACATTTGTGATTGTTATTTCCTCCTGGAGAATTGCCCCTTTTATTAGTATATAATGACCTTCCTTGTCTTTAATAACAGCTTTGTTTTTAAATCTATTTCATCTGATATAAGTATAGCTACTCCAGCTTTTTTTTTGTTCTTGCATGCATGGAATATCTTTTTCCAGCCTTTTATCTTCAATCTATTTGTATCATTGGGTCTAAGGTGAGACTCTTGTAGACAGCATATAGATGGTGTCTTAGTCTGCCAAAGGACTGCTGATGCAAACTACCAGAAATCTGTTGTCCTTTATAAAGGGTATTTATTTGAGGGTAGAAGCTTACAGCTTAAGGCTGTGAAAAGTCCAGCTCAAGGCACCCTAAGAGGAAGAGGCGTTTTCTCACCAAAGCCAGCTACTGTTGATCCTGGTATGTTGCCACATTGTGAAGCAAGAAGGCAGGTGATCTCTGTTGAGGTTTCTGCCTTCCCCTCCAGGCTTCCTCTCTAAGGCTCAGCTGCTCTTCTCCGCTCTCTTCATGATTTCAGCTGCAAGCTGGCAGAGGGCTTGTCTCTTAGGGCTTTAGAGCTTTCTATATCAGTCTTTGCTGTTCTGCCCTCTTCACAATTTCAGCTGTAAGCTATCAGACAAATGTCTCATCTCTCCCAGGGCCTCAGCTGTTTGAGCCTTCTCCTTTCTGTCACATGACAGTGCTCTTTCTTCCCCTGTGTCTGTCTGAGTGAATGTCCATTTATTTCAGACTCAGGAAGGGGGTGGGGGCTCAACCTGAGTCATGCCCACTGACTTAGTCGAATCAAAAGCCCTAAATCAATCTGAACAGGTAATCTAATCAAAGGCCCCTCAACTGAATTTAATGCAATCAAAGGGCATCACACCCAGGGGAATAGATTAGTTTACAAATGTAATATTTTCTCTTTTCGGGATTCATAATATAATCTCAAACTGCCACACATGGCTTATATTTTCTTAACCATTCTGCCAGTCTGTGTCTTTTGATTGGGGAGTTTAGTTCATTAACATTCAATGTTATTCCTGTAAAGGCATTTCTTACTTTACCCATTTTGATCTTTCAGTTTATCTGTCATATCTTGTTTTCACCACTCTTTTCACACTTTTTTAGTTACTTTTATTGATATAATCTTCATTTCTAGACTCTATTCCAAGCTTCTCTCTCCTGTCTTTTCTTTTCAGGCTGTAGCACTCCCTTTAGTATTTCCTGCAAAGCCATTCTCTTGGTTACAAACTCTCTGTTTCTGTTTATCTGTGATTATTTTAAACTTGCCCTTGTTTTTTGAAAGACTATCATGCTGGATATAAGATTATTGGCTGGAAGTTTTTCTCTTTCAATATCTAAAATATATCTTAACACTGCCTTCTTTCCTCCATGGCTTTAGATGAGAAATCAGCACTTAATCTTATTGGGCATCCCTTGTATGTGATGAATTTACTTTCTCTTGCTGCTCTCAGGAGTCTTTTTATCTTTTTTTTAAAGCAGGAAACAACTTCTTATTGTTTCATATTATGGTTAATCTGGTTTCAAGTCAGTATTAATTTGTGAATTTTTAAATCATCTTCTGTACAAAAAAATTAGAAAACTCTAGTTTTTTTTAATTCATAAAAATAATCAATGATGCTAATCCTGTTGGTTGCAAGTGAAGGACTTTATCCTGCTCTCTTAAAGCTGGGATTCATGGCTGTGATTCTCTCCTACATGCTCAGGCAAATGCCATTTTCACTTCTTTTCTACAAAGTAGTCGAGCAACTGCAAATCTCAAGGTCTTTTTATAATAGTGGTTTTTTAAAATATATTTTTTATTTTTTAAAAGATATTTAGTTTACATAGATGTTACCTACAAATATAGGGGATTCCCATATGCCCCACTCCCTACATCTCCTACATTAACAACATCCGTCATTAATGTGGTACATTCATTACAATTGATGAAAACATTTTGGAGCATTGCCACTAAGCATGCATTATAGTTTACACTCTCTCCCACACAATTTTGTAGATTTTTGCAAGATATGTAATGTATCTGTCATTGTAATGTCATTCAGGACAATTCCCAAGTCCTGAAAATGCCCCCATATTTCACCTGTTTTTCCCTCTCCCTGCCCTCAGAACCTCCAGTGGCCACTGCCTCCACATGAATGATATAATTTCTTTCATTGCTAGAATCACAATAAGTCTATAGTAGAATACCAGTAAGTCTACTTGAGTCCATAGTTCATTCTCCAATCCTGAGGATTATGCATCCCATATTGAGAGGGGGCTTCAATCCTGTGGGGCAGATGGATGGGATTCTCTTGCTTGCAGTTATAGATGATCTTGGTCCCTTGGGATGGTTGATGTCCATCACCATCTCCTTGTTAGTTGTCATGGGTGACTCTCTTTATCTTTTGCATTTGACATTCTGATTAGTATGTGTCTTAGATTAGGTCTAATTGGATTTATTTTGATGGGAGTTCCTTGTGCTTCTTGGACATGGATATCTATGTCCTTCAATAGAGTTGGGAAATTTTCTACCATTATTTCCTCAAATATTCCTTCTGCCCCCTTTCCCTTCTCTTCTCCTTCTGGAACACCCATGGCATGTATATCTGCATGTCTCTTGCTGTCATTTAGTTCCCTGAGACCCTGTTCAAATTTTTCCATTCGTTTCTTTATCTGTTCTTTTGTAGGTTTGCTTTCAGAGGTCCTGTCTTTAGGCTCAGTGATTCTTCTGCCTCTTCAAATCTGCTGTTATATGCCTCCAGTGTATTTTACGTTTCATTTATTGTGGATTTCATTCCCATAAAATCTGCTATTTTTCTATGTATGCTTTCAAATTTTTCTTTGTGCTCATCCAGTGTCTTCTTTTTTTAAACAAATCAATTTTATTAGTACATATTAATAAAGCATACAATTTTAGCTGTGTATTCATCACTTCAATCATTATTGGAGCACTTTATTATTTCAATAATAATAATAATAAAGCAAAAAACAGACAAAAAAGTAAACAAGAAAATTCTTCACCTCTCAATCTTTCTCTTTCCCCTGCTGTACATAGCTGCTATTTCTGGCTATTCTTGCACAGTTACTTGTTTATTCAGCAGTTTTATTGAGCTTTAGTCACATACCACATGATCTATCCAAAGTGTATAATCAATGGCTTTTAGTATAATCACAATGTTTTACATTCATCACCACAAAAAATTGTATAACCATTTCATTACTTCAAAAAAAAGACACCACACCTCTTAGCATGCCTTCCGCAGCCCTACATAACCACTAATCTAATTTCATCTTTATAAATTGCTATATATTTACATTTTATGTAAATGGACTCATACAATATGTTACACAATATATTTGCTTCATAGTAGCACACAGTCTTCTTGACATCCTTAATTGTTTTAGCCATCTCATTGGATTTATTACGGAGGTTTGTTTGAACATCTATGATTATTTGTCTCAACTCCTTTATGTCATCTGGATGCTTAGTTTTTTCCTTTGATTGGGCATACATATCTTCCTGTTCTTTGTTATGAATTATAATTTTTTGTTGGTATCTTGGCAACGGATCTACTAGATGTATTCTTGACTCCTTTTCTCTCATTATTCTAGGGCTCTCTATTTGATTGGCTTTGTGCTACAGCCCTTCTTTGATAATTGGTTCAACTTAATTTGGAACTTTATAGTGGCATGTGTTTATACAATCTGAACTTTTTCAGCTCTTTTTCATCTGTTTCTTGCTCTTTCTCCCTTGCTGGTTGCAGAATAGGAGCCAAGGATGCAGTTGATAATGTAAGCCATGGAGGTTGAATCTGCCTGAGTTGCCCCAGGAGCCGATGAAGCTTCTCCCACCTTTCTCCCCTGCCAGGGGTAGGGATTCAACCATAGCCATGTGCAGTAATCCAAGCCGTGTAGGCCAAGACTGTCTGTAGTTGCCCAGAGAGACCGATAAAGCTCTATGCCTCTTCCTTCCCTGTCTGGGGTGGGGATGGAGACACATGTGTGGGCAGGAAACTAAGCTATGTGAGTCAAAGTTCACCACAGTTGCCCAGGTAGAGTGATGATGCACTGTCCTCCCTCCTCCCCTGCCAGAGGCAAGAAAAGAGCCTCCAGTGTGCCCAGCAATCTAGTCTGTGTGGACCGAAAGTGACTGCAGTTTCTCAGAGAGGGTGAGGGATTATTGTCCCTCTTCTTATTCTGTCAGGGGCAGGGATGGAGCCCCAGATGTGTCCAATAATCTAGTTTGTGTGGGCCAAAAGCAGCTGCAGTTGCCCTGAGAGGGTGAGAGAGCATTGGCCCTCCTCCTGCTCTGTCAGGGACAGGGATAGAACTACAGATGTGTCCAGTAACCTAGTTGATGTGAACTGAAAGTAGTTACAGTTGCCTGGAGAGGCTGAGGGAGCACTGTCCCTTTTTCCTATCAGGGGCTGAGGAATGCCCAACATTCTAGTCTGTGTGGGCCAAAAGCAGCTGCAGTTGCCCATAGAGGTTGAGGAAACATCTTCCTCCTCCTATCCTATTGGAGGCAGCAGTTTATTCACAGGTTTGTTCACCAATTTAGTCCATGCAGGCCGAAAGTGGCTGCAATTGCCCAGAGAGGCTGATGAAACACTCCCTCCTCCTGCCCTGTCAGGGGTGGGGATGGATCCACAGCAGTGCCCAACACTCTAGTTTGTGGGGGCTAAAAGTGCCTTCAGTTTCCCAGAGAGGCTGGTCCAGGTTTCCCCAGCTTCCTCCCTGCTGGAGGTGGGGCTGGAGCCTAGGCTAAGGCAGCAATATGACCTGGGTGGAAAGAAGCCGGTCCATACTATCACTGTGACTTTTCAATCAGCCAGGCTTCCCCTCATGCTGGCACATAGTTAAAATGGAGGGTACTGATCTCTTTCCGACTTGGACAGGTTCAAACTTTAGTTCTTAGGATTGGACTTTAGCCAGCCAAATTTACTAATCAGTAGCTTAAATTGGTGCCTGAATACCTCTTCCTCCCCCATTTTTGGAAATGGAGCTTCCAACTCCAGCCAGGGAATAGGTCCCAAGGTGGCTTGAGCTGCCAGCATGGATGGGCTCCAGCCTTTGTGGCTTGGAGTGCTCTTCTCATGAATGTTCACTGCAGAGGGACATTCTCCTCCTGACTCTTGGAGTGCCTTACTCTGCTGCCATATTATCCCCTCCTGGCTCTTCACTTTTGCATGCTTCATCTTCTTTTGCCCATGCTCAATTTTCACCTCTTGCAAAAGTATTTACATCATCCAACTATCCCCCTTCATTTTAGTTTGCTAGGCTGCCAAAATACAATATATCAGAAAAGGGTTTGCTTTTACAATGGGGCCTTATTAACTTGCAAGTTTACTCTTCTGAGGCCATGAAAGTGTACAAATCAATGCATCACTAGGAGATGCTTTCTTTCCAAAGACCAGCTGCTAGTGATCCTGGACTCCTCTGTCACATGACAAGGCACATGGCAGCATCTGTTAGTCTCTCCCTTCTCTTTTGTGCTTCCTTGATTTTAGCTTCTGGCTTTAGTGACTTTCTCTCTCAGCTTCTCTGGTTTTCGCTCTGTTTGTCTCTCTCCATATTCATCCCTTTTATAAAGGACTAAATAAGGGGATTAAGATCCATCTGGGCCTTGCTTTATAAATGAACTTAATAAAAAGGCCCTTAACTGAAGAAACCTAATCAAAACGTCCCACCCACAGTAGGTTCACACCGACGGGAATGGACCAGCTTTAAGAACATAATTTTCTGTGGTGCATACAGTCTCAAACTACCACACCCTGTTTAAATGCCGACTCTGCATTTTTCTTCTAATGGTAGTGGTGTATACAAGACAGAAGTTCATGCCTCTGAAAAGAGCTGGATGGTGGAAGGAAGGAAGAGGAGCTTAGTGGGAAAAAAATTGCAAAAACAAATGCTGTATCTGCTTCTTTTTTTTTTTTTTTTTTGCTTACAAAAATGTTATTTATATATATATATATGTACATATATTTTAAGAGGTGCTTAGATTACCTAAAATATTACACGGAACCCACTGGGATTCCCATGTTGCCCACCTCCCACACCTCCCACCACATCCCACACAAACATCTCCCACAGTGTGGCCCACCAACCTCAATGAACTTACACATCCTGGAGCCTTGCCACCAACCATAGACCACAGTTCACACTGTAGACCACACTCTCTCCCACTCAGTTCTGAGTGGTGTGTGCTGATTTAAAATGGCCTACATCCATTGCCACAACAGTACTCAGGACAACCTGTATCTGCTTCTTTTACAACATGTGACCTTCAAATCTCACAGATATCCTTGTTACAGCCTAAAATTCCCAAAGCCTTAGACTCGGATGCCGCTTTTCATGAGACTTTGTTCTTAAGGATTAGAGGACTTGATTTCAATGGATTACTCTAACCTATATTGGATCTTTCATTTACTACTTGAGTTTTGCCAAGTGAAAGGCCTTTGCAAAGCCACAGACACACAAAGGTTGGCTGTTCTCTAGTCAGCTTTACAAGGTACCCACCTCCAAGCCAACACCTACCATTGCCATCAATGTTTTGAAAGTGCTTCATAAAATCTTAAGGGTAGGAGCTGCCCCAGGAAGCTATTATCAACTGAACTCAATATAGTTCATTAGCACAAGCTGGGGAGATGAATTGGATGCTGAAGGGCAAGGTGGGGCTTGAGTGGGCAGTTGAAGGGTGAGTGCAGAGCATCTAAAAGGTTGGTGAATGAAAGGAATTAGGGAAGGACTGTATTTGACAGGAGGGAATGAGTTCTGGCAAGGAAGGGAAATAATTCTTATTTTCTAAAATGCACATTTCTTGTGCATTCTTCTAGTGTTTTCTTTTGCACACACAGGCAAATATGGATGTATGATTATCCCCCACCTTTTTATTTATCTATCTATCTATTTATTTATTTATTTATTCATTTATTTTTTAATGATATTGTAATATATATATATATTTTATTATGGGTAAAAATCAAAATTCTCACAATACATACAAACATTTGCAAAATGATATATAAATATATATGCATATATGTGTATTTGCTTACAAAAATGTTGTTTATATATATATATACATATATTTTAAGAGGTGCTTAGATTACCCAAAATATTACACGGATATCCCCCACCTTTTTAAAAAATCAAAATGGGGTTCTCTCTGCCTTGAGGAGGCCGCATCAAATCTTGGTGCATATTTCTGTCCTCTCCCATTTTAAAGCAAGCTCTGTTCTTTCCCCCCATTTCCCAATAAATTCTTTTTACTGGCCTAACTAAACTGGTATGTTCTTAAATTCTTTTATGCAACATAGCCAAGTGTGAACCCCGACCCGCGGGACAGCAACGGGGGTTGAAACCTGCCGAGAAAGAATGGTGGGACAAGAGACGCGAAGAATGACAGCAAGACAGTGTTCTGATCAAGCTGCAAACTTTATTGAGGGAGCAGGGCTTATATGCTGTTTGGAGAGAGGAAGTGAGTCGGGCCGGGTGGCGCTCCGGGATTGGAGGGTGTTGTCGCTGGAGTAGGGGGCAGATCTTACTTTCGCACCCTGCGCCTGCGTACTGTTGCATTCACCTGGGCAGTGGTGGGAACCGGAGAACAAAGGAGCAAGGAGGAAGAAGAACAAGGAAGTGACAAAGCAGATTTTGTGTCTGCGCCATGTTGTGGCGTCCGCCATGTTGTGCCATGTAACCACTGGTTGCTATCGCTTAGGTTGTTGGCACCTCTCTTGGCAGACTCCAGTGACGGCTCCCAACAGCCAAGAACATAGAGGAATCCAACACAGCCCCGGCTTAATTGGCAAGCATCAACGAGGAGTTCTAGAGGCAGGTAACTCTCCCCGACACCCGGCAAGGATTGGTGAATCTAAACTCTTAATTACAGCCTATCTGTGCCCTCTTGGTTCTGCCATTTTAAAAGGGGTTCCTGGATAGGCTCCCACAGGACATAAACTCGGTCTGCCCAGACTTCTGGCTCCCTTTTTGGAAGTGGTAGGGGCAAGCCCCCATGCCATGTAGATCCAAGGAAGTTCTGGGTGGTGGGTGAAACCATCCTTGAGACCTGACTGGGCATGTGGCCTAAGTCAAGCAGAAGTCCACCGGGAGTCTGCCAGTCCCTCTCTGTGAATTCAGAATGGCTGTTACTTGTTTTGTCTTTTCCTTAGGCCACTAGTTAACTCCTTTTAATTAGAAGTGCCTTTAATCTTCCAACTACTGCTGTCCTCATTTTGGGTCTATGAGATGCTTTAGAATGCCTTAGAAACTGAAAATGCATGAGTACCCCCCTCGGTAATTCCCTGAGGCTTTGCTCCTTCTCAGCCCTGGGAAGGCCCTGACATTGTCTGAGGGCCCCTCAGGCTGTTTGCTGGCAAGTCACAGGACAATTAGTCTCTAGTTTCTTTAAGGTCCGGTTTCACTGCAGAACTCGACTCTCATAGTTGCCATGAGATGAGCTCGCTCATGGCTAACTCCTAAGACCTCTGAAAAGTAGGCAGAAGTGTTTAAAGGTCCCTTTCCTAGTGGGAAAGCCCGGCTTGGGGGTTAAGGTCTGGTAACCAGACCCAGAAGCCCCCAAGACCTCTAAGGCTCTGGGGACGCTCAGAGACATAAGGTTCCCAATCCCCAGAATGTGGGGACAGTGAGCAGGGCTCCCCGATTTCCAGAATGCTGTCTTGGCAAGCAATCCATTCATTCAGGTCTAGTGGTGGGACGCCATCCAGACTGACAAATGCATTTTACCCTCCCCTAGGATAATGGGTGGCACTTCCAGCATTGTAGCAGACTCTGCATTGGGGTGCATTCTCAGAAATTGGGACAACCTGCCTACTGATGGTCTAAAAAGAAAGAGGCTAATCTTTTCCTGCCACACCACGTGGCCACAGTGGGCTATGTATGGGACCCTGAATTCCAGATAAACCTGTGTAAGAGAGAAGGAGAG
This sequence comes from Tolypeutes matacus, assembly GCA_026826555.1. Lineage (NCBI taxonomy): Eukaryota > Metazoa > Chordata > Mammalia > Cingulata > Chlamyphoridae > Tolypeutes > Tolypeutes matacus. The sequence continues at coordinate 1,256,316 of JAKSZT010054497.1, read as the reverse complement.
GACAGACAGATCTGAGGTCCAGAGACCACGTGGCCATGTCTCCTTAAAGGGATGAGGAAATGTACTACCAAACTGGTCAATTTTAAATAAACTCAGGGAAGTTACTTAGAGGCAGAACCTAGAAACCCAGCCTTATTTCAAGGAAAGCTGTCAGGGGCAATAAAAATGCCCTCTTGGTATATCCTAACTCTAGAGAAGGACAAATCCTCCCAGGAAGTCCAGTCTGCCTCAGATATCCATAGAAAGCTGCAGAAACTTTCCCTGGGGCCCCAGGCTTCCATTGACTCCCTTTCAGAAACACCCTTCTCAGTCTTCAACAATCGAGACCATGCCACCAAGGTGGAGAAGGTAAGGAGGGGTGGGTGCAGGGCCGGGACTGGCCCATCTTTGACTGCCTCCATTAAAGGCACCGGTTGCCTCATAGTTACCCGAATCCAGGCTCCACATCAGTAGGAACCTGGCCCTAAGCTGCCTCACCATGCAGACTGCTGGGGCCTTGCCCTAGGGGAGGGTCTAAAGCCACTGTGTGAACCATTAACCAGGAAGCCTTGAGTGACCCTTGAAGTGGCAGGTAAGATTGATTTCTTGATTAACATGGGAGCCAATTACTCCGTCCTGGCCTGCACTCCGGACCTCTCTAACCTTGGTTGTGCCTAATGAAGGGAGTGAATGGGGAATTAAGATCTAGGTCTTTTTACTAAACCTCTCCCCTCTAGAATAAGGAACCTTCTCATGTGCCATCAATTAAAATTAAAAGAGTCCTGACTGTTCCTAGCTCCCTGCCTAGTCCTTTGTAAACGCTCTAATCCTTCCATTGAAAAAAACTCTTGCAGGGTTTTACCCCTTGCTGGGAGGTAACTAATGGGATACAGCCCCCAGCACAGCCCCAATTCGTGTCTCATTGGGGACAGGGCTTCTTTGGACCCCTTGGCTCCATACATAGCAACTGCCCAGGTATTTTCCTGGAGAAATTATCTGGAGGGTCTTGCATGAGGTTTCTGCCATGGACAGACACTGGGAGCATTATGTCTAGGTGATTTTAAAGGTAGATGTTTCCCTAAGCTAAGCTAAGTGTGTAAAATTCTCTCTTCAGCTCTGTGCTCGCTTTAGCTTTGTGAGTCTGCTCATGCCTAGGAAATCGTAAATCAGATTTGGGGTTTGCCTGTTACAAATTGGATAACAGTTAAAGGTATCCTAAAAATGAGTCTTTAAATGTCAATACTATCTTGCAATTGAATTTGATGTATAAAAGAAATCACAGGTAGAATTAATTTAGCTACTGTAAAAGCAGAAAAACTTAGAAAAGTTGTTACTAATAAAATTATTTCAGTTGCTTAGTTAATAAACAGAAGTGCCCAAATAGTTTTTTTTTTTTTTACCTATTTAATGTTTATTAAATTTTTTTTATTTTTAAAGAAGCTTTAGATTACATAAATGTTACATAAAAAATGTAGGGGATTCCCATATGCCCCACCCCCTCCCCCATCCACACTTTTGCACATTAACAACATCCTTCATTAGTGTGGTACATTTGTTAAAATTGATGAACACATATTGAAGCATTGTTACTAATAGTGGACTATAGTTTACATTATAATTTACACTCTGACCTGCACAATTTTGTAGGTTATGACAAAATATATAATGGCTTGTATCCATCATTGCAATGTCATGCAGGACAATTCCAATGTCTCGAAAATGCCCCCATATTACACCTATTCTTCCCTTTCCCTCCCCTCAAAACCTCTGGTGGTCACTGCCTTTATATCAATGATAAAAGTTCTTCCATTGCTAGAATAATAATAAACCTATAATAGAATAATTATTATAAGTCTACATTAGTCCATTGTTCATTCCCCAATCTTGGGGATTTGGGGATGGTGAGGTCCACTCTGTTTCTAATTGAGAGGTAGCTTAGATCCCATGGGGAAGATGGATGGAAATGTCTTGCTTGCAGTTGCAGACACTCTCTGTTCCTTGGGATGGGCATTGTCTATCATCATCTCCTTGTTAGTTGTCCTGGGTAAGTCCAATGAACTGGAGAGTAAGTGTTGTAAATCTGCTGAGATTCAGGGCTCAAATGGCACAAGGACAGCCCAAAGATTTAAGTCTCTGGGACATATATTTAACAAGTATAGTGCTAATTGTAGGTTCAAATAAGAGGGGCAGAAGAGCCACATGTAGGGAAACTATAAATGAGTCTAACTCTGTTACAATGGGGAGCATAAATTCCAAAGTAAGGCCCACTGACAAGGTGTTGAAATCCTGAGCTTGTCTGCCCTACTTATAGTGTCTGGATGTCTCTATAGCCTTCAGGAGCTTCGCTATTTGAGGCATTGTTTACTGTGACAGTCAATGAGATCCTGCTGAGACATGCATAAGCATAACCTCTGGAATGAACTCCCAACTCACTTTGAAATCTCCTAGCCATCAAAACTCATTTGTATTTACCATTTCCCCCTTTTGGTCAAGGTCTTTTTCCAGATGCATTTCTAGTTGGAACTTGGTAATAATCCCTCTGTGCCTGGGAGGCTTAGCCCCAGGAGTCATGTCCTACCCTAGAGGGAAAATAGTGCATTTATATGCAGAGTTTGGCTTAGAGAGAGACCACATTTGAACAACAAGGAGGCTTTCAGGAGGTAACTCTTAGGCAATACATAATACTAGGCTAAGTTTCAATTTCATAAGAAAAAGTTCATAGGTACAATCATCAATATCAAGGGCCTGGCATAATGGTCTGTCTTCTTTCACTAGGCACTGCCCTTGTACTTGGGGGGATTCTTGTTTTCCTATTAGAGAATGTAGCAGAACTCCCCAGGATGGGAATTCAATATTCTTTCGGTTATTGTGTGAGTCTCCACCCACTGAGAACATGCCTCATGAACACTTGAACATATTCATATGCCTTAGAGGCATGCCCCAGGTGCACCCCTCCCCATGCATCCCCCATCACCAACAATCCCCACCACTGATCCTCCCCTGCCACAGTTGTGACCCTTCTGTGATCCAAAACCTCTCCAAAAACAAAGCCAACAAAATAATCAAATAAAATTAATAAAAAAGAAAAATATGAAATAATAATAGTTTTAAAAATAAACAAAATAGAAAAAAATGAAAAAATTAAATAAATTTGAAATGATAAAAAATTTTTAGACATTGTGTCTTCTTTCATCACTGTAAGATCTGTTGTCTTGTATGTACAGTGACATTTTCTTCTGTATATTCCCCTAAGTGGAAACTTAACTAGAAACTGTAACTATGAGTTAAGATCATTATATAGATGCCTTTATATTATAAAACAGCAGAAGGATAAAATCTGAAATTGCTGTAACTGGGTTTAGCCTAGAACTTAATATTGTGATGATAATTCTAAATTAAATTTATCTTTGTTTATGGTTACTTCAGGTCTAACCACACCCTTGTTTTATCTCACTAGCTTCACCTTGCCCTTAGACTTCAGCTATTGTGATGATAATTATAAACTGAGTTTGCCTTTGTTTATGGTTACTTCAGGTCTATCCTCACCCTTTGCCTTTGCTTATGGTTATTTCATGACAACTTCTGCCCCCTATGACTCAGGGGAAAGCAAACTTGAGACACCCCTGACTCCTGTCCTTTCACTTATGCCAATAACCCTGCTTTCTCTCATGACTCCAAGTGCAGACTAAATTGCTGCCTGGTGGAATTCTTGACCCTCGGGGTTGAAAGCCCACTCTTCCAGTCCAGCAGCTGCCAGAGTCCTGTTATCTCTGAGGACTGGGGAGTAGAGGAGGCCTCCCAGCTTGAGTGTGGAGGTTCCTATAAGCAGCAATTCATGGGAGAAACTAGTTTCCCCGAGGCTTCAATGACCTCAGTGAGTATATACTGGAATTAGTGTTTTTCATCCTAGGTCTGCCAAAGTCGAAATGGGAAACAAGCAGAATTCTGAAGTAAAGGAAAATTGTATCTTAAAGCATTAGGGACAATTGGTTATAAGCCAATAATTAAAAGGAACGAAATTCTTGTGTAAAACTGCATGGTCACAGTGCAAATTAGAGTAATTAGAAAGAGCCTTCAAAGAAATCTTTTAAATGTTATTTTATAGTTAAACTTATTTCGTAAAGGAATGAAAGTTTTCAGTAACTTTAGTGAGCTGTGTTTTTGTGTCTAACTCTATTTGTGTCTGCCTATTTGCTCAGTGTATATCTTCATACATCAGTATGGTAATATCAAATTAACAAATGAACATTCTTAAAAGAACTCTATTCAAATTGTAAAAAATTAAATATGCAGTTATATATGTGAATGAATATTCCTGGAGCCCAAATTAGGCTAAGCAGGATGGAATGGTCATATAGAAATCTGAATATAGAAACTATTGGGAAGAGGAAAAAGATTTTCCTGAGCTCTTTGACTTACCCAGCCCCCAGGGCCTTTTCTTTGCAAGAGCTCTGAGGGAAGGGCTAGGTGTGGCAGACTGAAACTCTATCTTCCAGGTTGGAGAATTAAGAATCAGTTTGCCCTGTACTTCCCCAATTTAAACCTTTTACCAGCCTTAAAATAAGGGTGGTAAAAGGTTGTCCAATTGTCAAATTTCAGTAAGGAAAAGTCCTTGAAAGCTATGGAAAGATCTTTCCTAAATTATGATTAAAGCAAATTAAAACAATTATAATATATTCCAGAACCTAGCAGTAAGTATGCTTTTAAGATTATTCACAGTTTTAGAATTTTATTAAAGAAAAGAGGTTTTAGTCTCCTGTAAAGGAAAGAAAAAGAACATTCCTTTCTTAAACTATAATTGTTTCAATTTTATTTAGCTTGGGTGTTATCTCTCTAGGGTTATAGAATACCAATTAAATAAATTAACATTATATGTATTAAATCTTTAAGATGATGAGAGTTATAAGTTCATCATATTAATATAAAGTAAATTTCATTGGTTGCTAATTGTAATTTAATAAGCTTATTTAAAGGTAAAGTAAGGTATGGTTAATTATAAGTTTGTAAAAGCATCCTCTAAACTGAAGCATTTAAATGGTTAATTCTAGGAAGCCATTATTAATTAGAGACCTAAATTGATATTAATAACAAAAAGTAACTTCATAACAGGGGAACCTGTCAGAGGCCACCTCAATCTGTATATTAAAGTGATGGTAAGGAAAGATAACCTTGATTCCATTGGGAATCTCCAGTTTTCATAAAATAATTGAGAAAAGGTTTTCTTGTACTGCTAAAGTAGAATACCTGTTAATTAATGTCATCATGGTAAAGGTATAGAAGCAAAAAAGCAAGGTACTAAAAAGTTAAGTTCATTTGATATGTTATAAATGCATTGGAAGTGTTTATAAAGTATATAAAAATCAAAAGTCATAGACTTCAGTATTGTCAAACTCTTTTGTGCATTCAAACTAGGCCCAAATACCTTGCATGGTGCCTCTCCATTTGAGTTATTGGCTAGGTTGGTCACTGACCCCTAAAACAATAAAGGTATCTCCTACATCTATGGTCATGCTCCTGAAGTGTATGGAGAGTATGTTGCAGTTTCAGACTCCTGCAGCAGCTGACAATGGCTTGATATGACCCGATGTACAATGGACATTGCCTCCAGACTGGCTCTGTCTCATAGTGCTGAAGGGCACTATGCACCAGGCCAGTGAAACACTGGAGCCTTACCTTCCTGTTCTCTCTAGGATCAACAGTGCTGCAGCATGCTGGCTGTGGGAAGGACATACCAAGTGGAGCAACAATTACCGGATAATGTGAGTAGAACTTAAACAAACACTATTGGCATTAAGGCCTGCTCCTATGGAGAGATAACATGTATGGTATTGCAAACTTGGAGCTTAGATCTATTAATTGTAGCTCAAAGAGGAACTTGTTCATTGATTAGTATTAAGTTCTGCACCTATATGCCTGATGATTATGATGATATCTTTTCTATTCTAGATCATATGCAGAGGGATATTTTTTTTTTTTATTTTTTTATTTTTTATTTTTTTTATTATGGGTAAAAATCAAAATTCTCACAATACATACAAACATTTGTAAAATGATATATAAATATATATGCATATATGTGTATTTGCTTACAAAAATGTTATTTATATATATATATACATATATTTTAAGAGGTGCTTAGATTACCCAAAATATTACACGGAACCCACTGGGATTCCCATGTTGCCCACCCCCCACACCTCCCACCACATCCCACACAAACATCTCCCACAGTGTGGCCCACCAACCCCAATGAACCTACACATCCTGGAGCCTTGCCACCAACCATAGACCACAGTTCACATTGTAGACCACACTCTCTCCCACTCAGTTCTGAGTGGTGTGTGCTGATTTAAAATGGCCTACATCCATTGCCACAACAGTACTCAGGACAACCTCCAACTCCCAAAGAAGCCCCTGTATTTCAACTGCTCATTCCCTCCCTACCCAAAAACTGTCAAGTGGACACTGGCTCCACCTCATTGTTATAATTTCTTGCATTGCAAGAATCACCATATGTGAGCAAGAGAATACCATCAAGTCCACTCTATTCCATAGTTCTTCCCCCAATCCAGAGGCGACTGGGATGGTGATGTTCACTCCAACTCCAAGTGAGAGAGGGCTTATAACCCATGGATATGGTGGGTGGGATGATCCTGCCTGCAGATGCAGGCCCTCTCCATTCCCTGGGATTGCCATTTCCCATCGTTGTCTCCTCACCAGGTGACTTGGATGAGTCCATTGAGCTGTAGGGTAGGAGTTGCAGCTCCACCTAGATTTCATGCACACCTGGCACATAGGTAGGCGGGAGGCTCCAGTCTGCAGAGGGATATTGAACATGTTAAAAGCCCTGGTAAACTTAATTCATTTTATAAATAGTTAATGAATGTGCCTATAAGATAAAGGAATGGCTGTCTTAAGTACTGTCTTTATTTTGTTTGCCATATGCCTGTCCTATTGTTGCCTATACCATTTTTGTGAGTTTATGTCTAGGGCAGTGCCTCTCCTCATACCTCTCCTAGCTGTCCTAAGTGTAATTACTGCTGTGGGAACTGGGGTTGGCAGCTTATACCCAAACCCAGCAGGTCTACCACAATCTCTCCCTAGAGTTAACCAACAGCATAAAAGAACTCAAGGAAGAATGCTCTTTCCCATCAACTCTGGGAGGATGCAGCCTCTGAAGGCACTTGGCCTTTCTCACTCTCGTGATCCAGTATGTTATGGCTGGCCCCCTTTTTGGGCCTGCTTACCACCATCTTCATCCTTTTAGTAAGACCATGTGTCTTCAAAATTCTAATTAAGTTCATTTCTTACAGAACCAATGCTGTATTAGTTATGCAGGGATTTCATCCAGTACTACCCAGGGTGCCGGACCTGCCTTCCCTCAACCACAATAGAATAGCCAGAGAGGTTTATGCCCTGTCAGGCAGTGACTACTGCCCTAACCAGCAGGAAGTTACTACAGAAGAATGATCATTGCCCCTCAGCACCCCCTTAAGAATAATGGTTTGAAATCTCTGAGGGGGTTGTTTGAGGCAAGCTAGTATAGGAAAATGAGGAGAAGACGAGCCACAACATGGCCAACAGACAACATGGCCACGAGACCCCACTGAGACCTTGGCCTTGGCCTTGAGGTCCCAGTTGGGACTCTTTCCAGGGGTAAGGGGAGGCCCTGGATATTCCAAACAGGCCATTGCCCCCACCATTGGTGGGGTAACCAATAACAACTGGGGCCCCTGCCCTTAGCATTAGCAAGGGGAGGAATAATTAATAGCTTAAAAAGTGACTGCACAAGCCAAAACCTGCTCTCTCTGCCCAGAGGAGCCCGCATGATATCTCAGTGTGTATTTCCATCCTTCTCTCCCATTTCTCAACAAGCTCTGTTCTTTTCCCCCATTTCCCAATAAATTCTTTTTACTGGCCTAACTAAAAAAAAAAAAAAAAATCAAAATGGTAGTATAGTATACACGTCATTCTGCACTGTGCTATTTTTCACTTAACAAAGTGTCTTGGAAATCTCTCCATGTCCATATATAGAGAGTTTCCACATTCATTTTTACAGCTGTATATTATTTTGTTGAAACGGGTATGTCCCACTTTTTTCTAACTAAATCACTGATGGAATTTTGGTCATTTCCAATATTTTGCCTTTATGTGTTTGCAGGTATATCTGAAGGATAAATTCCTAAAAATATGGAATAGTTGGATCAAAGGGTAAAAGTATTTGTATGAGGATGCCTTTCTATATAGCCTCATCAACATAGTGAGTCATCATACTTTTGATTTTTGTTAATCTGGTAGATGAAGAAGGTATTTCAGTTATTATATTTTGCATTTATTTTGAGTGAGGTTGAACATATTTTCTTTTTTGTTTTCTTTTTTTGGCTTTATAAAAAAATTATTGAAGAAGTTGTGGGTTTAAGAGCAATCATGCATAAAATACAGGATTCCCATACACCACCCCACCACCAACACCTTGCATTGGTGTGGAATATTTGTTAAAATTGATGATAGCACTTTTTATATTTATCTTATTATTTTTTTAGGAGATACCAGGGATCAAACCCAGTATCTTGTACATGGGAAGCAGGCACTCTACCACCTGAGCTACATCTGCTCCCCTTTATTTTTAAAGAAGCTTTAGATTATATAAATGTTGCATTGAAAATATAGGGGATTCCTATATACCCCATCCCCTCCCCCTCCCACACTTTCCCCCATTAACAGCATCTTGCATTAACACATATTTCTTATGTTTAAGAGTTACTTCTGTTTCATTTTTGGTGAACTTACATCATTTGACCATTTTTTTTTTTGTTTAGTTGTTTGCCTTTTAAATGTAATGACCTCTAAAATTTGAATCTATTGAGAAGCCTTCCCCTAAAGATGTAAAAAATTGGATGCAGACCCCCTTTATGCTTACACTGGGCTTCACACTGACAGAGCATAGCTGGGTTGAGGTGAAAGGAGTGTGGAGAGAGGTTGCTCCCCCCAAGAACAATCACCAAGTGGGGTTCCTTTTCAACAAATATTTTAAAGGTTGTGTGCTGACTGTGATGAAAAGACATCAGAGGAAGCAGTGTGAAAACAAGATACATAGAGAAGGTGGTCAAGGATGACAGATGTCTAAGATGTCCACTCACCCTCCAACTAACAACTGAGGCCAACATAGCTTCACACTTTGGCTCAGTTTCTGCCCAGCTGGAAACTGGTTATACCTCTGTTCATTGACTGCTCTGTGCGTTTGGGGTTTCTATGAGTAGTGGCAGCTTCAGGCCAACACTGGCAAATCTTACTTGGTGAACACTTAATTTCCTTTACTTAATTTTTTCACTTAATTTTTTTCAATTTTAATAACGTCTTTTATTTAATTTGATATGTTCAAAATATTATCATTTAAAAATATAATCAATAGAAAAATTATTAGTGAGATATTTTGTATTCTTTTTTTCATATTAAGTCTTCAATATTTCAGTGTGTATTTTACACTTACGGTGTATCTCAATTCACACTACCCACATTTCAAGTGATCAATAGCTACATGAACTAGTGGCTGCCATATTGGTAATGGAGAACTATTGAAGGATGGAAGGATTTTTAAAAAATAACTCTATTTTAAAAATATTTTACTTTGAAATAATTTTAGTTTTACAGAGAGTTCCTGTAAAACCTCTACCCAGTTTTCCTTAATGTCAATAATATTTTACATTACCATGGTCAGTGGGCCTTACTTTAGAATATATGCTCCTTAATGTGACAGAGTTAGACTCATTTATGATTTCCCTACACATAGCTCTTCTGCTCCTTTTATTTGAACCTATAATTAGCACTATACCCATTAAATATATGTCCCAGAGACTTAAATCTTCTGTCTGTTCATATGCTGGTTGAGCCCTGAATCTCAAATAGTCGCAACACCTATTCTCCAGTTCATTGGATGTGACCAGGACAAATAACAAAAAGATGAGGATGGACAATGCCCATCCCCCCCAAAACAGAGTATCTACAACTGCAAGCAAGACAGTTCCATCAATCTGTCCCATGGGATCTAAGCCCTCTCTCAATCAGAAACAGAGTGGGCTCAAAATCCTCAAGATTGAGGAATGAACAAACATAAGTGGAGAATGCAACTATGGACAAACGTTGACTTATTATTCTAGCAATGGAAGAACTTGTAACAGTGATATAAAGGCTGTGGCCACCAGAGGTTCTGAAGGGAGGGAGAGGGAAGAAGAAGTGTAACATGAGGCATTTTGGGGACATTGGAATTGTTCTGCAGGACATTGCAATGACAGATACAGGCCATTATGCATTTTGTCAAAACCTATAAAATTATGCAGTGCAAAGTGTAATCTATAATGTAAACTATAGACCATGGTTAGTAGCAATGTTTCAATATGTGTCATCAGTTGTAACAAATGTACCACACTAATGAAAGATGTTGTTAATGGGGAAAAGTGTGGGAGGGAGAGGGGCTTGGGTATATGGAAATCCCCCTATATTATCGATGTAACATTTATATAATCTAAAGCTTCTTTAAAAATAAAATAAAATAAAAAAGATGAATCAACTCCTCATCTTGCATGGTAGGAAACCAATAGATAGCATTTATAATATAAAAAATCAAGAAATTGAATAAAACTATTCTTTAGACACACAGAGGTAAATACCAGAAGAAGTTGAAAGTGATTGCCTCATAGGATTAGGAATCAGGAATGAGGGAGATATAAGGCTTGGCAATATTATTTTCTATCATTTTAATTTTCTTCTTAGAACTCTTTGCCTCTCTTCAGTCTAGATGGGTTGTTCTTTAGGTGTGCAGTAGAGCTGTTATCCTGGGGCTTCCACTCACCATCTTTCTAATGTTTATTCTTGCTTCTCTCCTGAGTTGGATATTCCTTTTTTTTTTTTTTTTTTTGCATTTCATTATTGTCTTCCTCCTTCTTGCTTTACTTCCTCATTTTGATGGAGCACAAATCCTTAGGGATTTCTGAGAAAGGTGTATGGGAAATAATTATTTTGGGAACTAGCGTGAATGAAAATGGGACTTTCACACTTGATTATTAATTTGGCTGTGTATAGAATTCTAGGTAGGAAATAATTTTCCCCAATAATCTTTGAAGAGATTTTTTTCTCTATTTTCTTCTAGCTTCCAGGGTTACTGTTGAGAAATTTGATAATGTTTGATCCTTGATCCTCTGTATGTGATTTTTTCTCTGTGGAAAGTTTTAAGATATTCTGTTTATCTCAAGTGTTTTGCAATTTTATGATTATGTGCCTTGGTGTGAGTCTTTTCTCATTCATTGGGCATTTTGAGAGCCTGTTAATCTGGAAATTCACGTTCTTTAGTTATGGGATATTTTCTTGAGTTTTTTTCTGAAAATAATTTCTTTCTCTCCATTTTCTCTGATCTCTTTTTCCAGAACTCCTATTATTTGGATTATTGGACCTCCTAAATGGATTCTCTAATATTTATTTATTTTTCTCTCCATTTTACAACTTTGTCTCTTCTACTTTTTGAGAAATTCCTTCCATTTTCTCTTTAAAATTTTCTGCTGTACTTTTTTTTTTTAAATGTGAACGTATTGTTTATTTAAAGCTTTCAATACTTAAAATTTCAAATAAAATAATCTGTCCAATTGGTATAGTTTTAAAAAATAAAACATTTTTCCATTCTTTTAGGAAAAACTGTAGCACAAATTAACACAGTAAAGAGCAGTGAAAACAGAATTACATTTAAAACAAATTTAAAACACAAATGTATCTCTTTAAATTAGAAATTAAAATATGCAATTGTTGGTAACAGAAAGCCAACAAGAATGAAATACAGACATTGACATCTTATCATGTTTGCATGTACCATAAAGACAACAGAAAACAGTAAGTTTTAAATTTAACTAGAGATGAATATAATCATATAAAAAGGAAAAACCCTCCCTTGTTTACTCTTAGCCCAATTTTTTCTTCTATATTCTGTAATAATTTTTTTTTACTGTTCAAAAATATTTGACAGCTGTCAATACAAATCTCTCTCTCTCTCTCGTTTAACATACACTTTTCATTCTATGACACATATTGGTACTGTTGATGCATTTTTAAATAGAATAATTTAATGCCAAAATCCAAGTTGCTTCATTGTAACTACAGAAGACTTAAAGCCAGAGCTGTACCATATCGAATGGTAGCATACATACTGTATTGCCCCGTGCTAGTCTGATATATGCTACTCGGGACTGCCATGGTAGCGATGTTAGGGGGTGTTCCGTCTTCCTCAGATTTTTCTTCTTCAATCTTGGGAACACTAGGCACATCAGAGGAAAGTTCATTCAGTATTTTTCTATAAGAGGGTCTTCGTGAAAGGATTTCTCTACGTTTATGAGAATCAATTACACCTTCTGATTCTGCAGATTCATCTGTCTCTGCAATTGTTGCTACCTGAACAGTTTGTATTTGTGGTGACTGAATAACCGATGGCTGTGGTGTCTGAATTACTCCCTGGACATGTACAGTTTGGCCCGAAGGTAACTGCACTAGAGTTACCGCTGGGGAGCCTCTTCCGGTGCCTGATCCAGCTACAGAAACCTGAGCTAAAGTAGGGATTGAATTTTGACCAGTCTGAGTCTGCATATGAGCAGATTTGCTCTCTGCCACAGAATCTGTTATACTTCCATCCTGCTGGGAGTCAACTGTTTCCATGGTCATTTGTCTTAGATTTGTCTTAATATATTTTTTCCTGCCACATTTGCTCATTATTAAGACATTTGTAACCAAAGCTTTGCTCCTTCCCCATTTTCTTCTTTATTTATCCCGCGGCGATGGGTTTACGTAGCGGACCTCGTCACTGATTACGGGCCGGAGGAGGTGGGGACGCCGAGCCCGGCCCGCCGCTCAGGAGCGGCGCCGCGGCCCAGCAACCCAGCGCCGGCGCCGGTGGCGGCCCCACGTAGCCCCCACGTCAGCTCTGATGCGGCAGCCCTCTGCTGTACTTTTAATTTCACATTTTCAATTTCCAAGAGCTCTTTCTTGTTCTCTAGTTCTTTTTTTTTTTTTTTTTTTTTTTTTTTAACAGCATACTGCTATTGTTTCATGGGTGCAATATCTTCTCTCTTGGAATATTAATTATATTTGTTATCTACTACTTCCTTAATTGTTTCTATTACCTTTTTGTTTTTGTCTTTTAAACTCTTTCCTGTTAGTGGCTTTCTTAAAATGTATGATGACTCCTGGATGTCCTTTTATACTGAAGATTGAAGCATTATTAAATGTGAAAGGACATGATTAGACATGTGCCTGTGTGCAGGACTTGTCAACTAGTAAAAATCAAACTGAGTGATTCTTTGGGGACACAGCTTTTTAATTGGGAGTCCCCTATCAATACCTATACATTTCCCCCCATAGGGTACTCAATATCCTTATAGAGGAATCCTTCAGTTTTCTGACTGGAGAGTACAATCCTGCCTGCTGGTGTTATTGGAGATGCATGAGGGAAGGGGGCTGAGGGTTTCACCATTCAGTATGTGGACATTCATTTAATGCCTCTCATTTCAATAAGTTCCCTCACTTGCACCTTCAAGTTTTCCTGGTGTCCACAAGACAAAATACTTTTTGAATCAACCTTATTAGAAATTGAGCTGGGTGGAGTAGTTAGTTGTCTGTTATCAGTCCCATTCTACATCCCTTTCTTTAGTTATAGCTTGTATCTCTAATTCTGGATTATTTTCAACATTTTTTTTTTTCTCATGGTCTGCTTGTTGTTTGCTCATTGTCTGCTCCTTGATTTTTCTCATTGTCTGCTCGTTGTTTTGCTCATTGCTCATTGTTTTTGCTCATTGCTTTTGCTTGTTGTCTGCTTGTTGTCTGTTTTTTCTTTAGGAGGCACCAGGAACTGAACTCGGGACCTCCCATGTGGGAGATGGGCACTCAACTGCTTGAGCCACATCTACTCCCTATTTTCAAGATTTTTGAGGCCAAGATAATCTTGTTTATTGATGGATGCTCTTACTGTAGGTTTAAATTTCAGCTCTCTCTGATATGCTAAATCAGTTACTCCTAGCCATCTGCTTTCCATTTTTTCTAAGATGCTTAGTTCTGCTGTCTGCTGTTGCCTTCTCTCTCTCTCTTTGTACTGATAGGTTTATGCCCTTTATCCATTTCCTGTTATTTTAGTAGAGTTTCAGGAGCAAGTGGAAATAAATATGTGTTTAGTTTTCTACTTTTAACCAGAAGTCTGAATATTTGATTTTAAGAATTACTGTCATATACAAATGATTGGTGGCCTGGACCTTCACCAATGCTTTCTAACAGCCAGAGGCTCAAAGATATCTCCTTTATGGGTGTTAGCACATTTTGCTTTCCTGGATGCTTAAAATTTAGAGCTGTCCTGGACAACCATAACCCAATTGCCTCAAAGTGAACAATTGAATACTTTTTACTCTCTTGTAAGCCTGTGACTTTTCTCTGAAGGTACAAAGACAGAATTCCAGCATGCTAGATGTATAAGAGTATTTATAGATCACTGATCACAAGCTTGCTCAAGTAGTGATCAATGAAGCATTTGTTCCTCAAGGTTTTCTGTGAGAAAAGGTTTCTGTGGTCAAATAAATTTGGGAAAATTTCTATAGTAGAGCCCTGCTTTTAGGTTTCACAGAACATATATTTATAGTCTCTGAGAAGTCTGCGGAGAATTCCATTTCCAGGATATGAGAGACGTTGCTGAGCTGGCACAAAGGGAAGTTTTCTACAGAGACCAAAAAGTGGTTGAAAACAGAAGGACTAGTGGGAGGTAAACTAGCCCTCAAACTGGCTTTATCCCGGAAGGTTTTTCCTGAACTCTGGAGACTTTGAGCTCCCCTTAAAAGTTGCATTAGGAGTGGGGAACAGAAGGTGAAATCTAGAGCCAAGATGGACAGTCTTCACAGGAAATCCCTGCATAAATCTGGGAACTCAAAGGCCACACCTTCAGGGTGGTAGTGAGTGATAAATAGTCATAAAAATATTAAAGAAATAAAATCTGTACTTAAGAATCTTCCTACAAAGAGAACACCAAGCTCAGATTGTTTGAAGGTGAGTTCAGTCTAACACTTAAGGAAGAGATCATTTCAGTTTTATACAAATCATTCTAAAGAATAATAAAACATGAAATATATCTCAACTTTTTTATGAGGCCAGTGAAACCTCAATAACAACATCATGTAAGGATAATTAAGAAAATGAATATTAGAGGACAAACTCATTCATGAACATAGATAATAAAATCTTAAACAAAATATGATGAAATTAAACTTCACAAGGTATAAGAAAGATAATTCTTCATAACCAAGGAGGGATTATCCCAGAAATTTAAGGTCAATTTAACGTCGGAAAATCAATTAATGTAATTCACCACATTAACAGAAAATAATATATGATGATCACAATAGATGTGAAAAAGCACCATCAGAATTAAAAATCCATCATTAAAAAACCTAGGAAACTAGAAATAAGAGGGAACGTCTATAACCTGATTCAGGGAATCTATAAAAATACTAATAAAACCTAATTTCTGATGGAGGAGTATTGAAAGTATTCCCTTTAAGTTAAGAAACAAGACAAGGATGCTGACTCATATTCCTTCTTTCAGCATTATGCATGAGGTTCTATCCAGTGTATTAACACAAGCAAAAGAAATTAAAGATATAATAATTGGAAAGGAAGAAATAAAATTATCATTATTTGTAGATTACATGATTTTCTACATTGTAGCCCTTAAAATATCTAAGGATAAATTATTAGAACCAATAAGAATTTAGCAAGATTGAGAGATTTAAAATAATCAATGTACAGAAGTCAACTGCATTTCTACTCACCAGGAACAATGATCAGAAATGTTAGAAAGTATAATAGAAAAGGAAACATTCAATAACAACCAAAAATATAAGGAAGTCATGAATAAAATTTAAAAATATTGCAAGCATTTTCTGGGGAACATTGTAAAAATGGAGAGATATACCATGTTCTTGGATAGGATGACATAATACTGGAAATTAGTGAATTCTCCCTGTATTCATCTACAGATTCAACACAATTCCATTCAAATTCTCAATAGTGTTTTCCATGGCACTTAATAAGCTGCTTCTAGAGTTTGTATGAAAGGCCTAAGGGCTAATAATAGCCATTACATTCCCAAAGAGAAAGAACCAGGTTGTGGGTGAGGTTAGAGGTGGAGGGGATTTGCCCCTCCAGAATATCAAGACATATTATAAAAATATAGACATTAAGAGTGCATGGGTAAAGAGATAAACTTTATTGAAATATAGTTTACATAGTTTGCATACAATGAAATGCATTTAAGTGTATAGTTTAATGAATTTCAACAAATGTATATACCTGTGTGATCACTACCTCTTTGCAGTCAGACCCACCTTCTAACCTTAGTCTCTGGCAACCACTGATTTAATTTTTTGTCACTATAGATTAGTTTTAAATGACAATGTAGCAGTTTGATATTGTTTATGAATTCCAAAAATAGATATTGGATTATGTTTGTAAACTGGTCTGCTCCTCTGGGCATATTAGATTGGATTGGATTCAGAGGTTTCACTTTTAGTTGATTAAATAATGATTAAGGTTTTGATTGGGCCATGTCAGTAGGACATTGAGTTCCCACCCCCTTGGTGGGCAGGGACTCACAGAGAAAACCACATGGCAGAGAAGAGAGTTGGAGTTTTAATGCTGGAGCCTGGGAAGTAAGCACACAGAGGAGCAGAGAGAAGGCTCGATTAGACACAGCAGAGGCCCTGGGAGAGAGACAAGCCATTTGCCTACAGCTGGCCTTTTGGAGCAAGCAGAGGAGCTGAACCCAGAGAGAGGCAAGCCCCAGGAAGAGAGGAACCCAGGAAGCCTGGACCTTTGCAGACATCAGCAGCCATCTTGCTCCAACACATGGCAGCAGACTTTGGTGAGGGAATTAATTTATGCTTTATGGCCTGTTAACTGTAAGCTTCTACCCCAAATAAATACCCTTTATAAAAACCAACAGATTTCTGGTATTTTGCATCAGCATCCCTTTGACTGACTAATACAACCACTTTTGAAACTCAGCTAATGTTGAACTTCTGCATACCGAGTGATCCAGCAGTTTTACTCCTAGGGCAGGGGTTCTTAACCTTTTTTGTTCCACAGACCCCTTTGCCAGTCAGGTGAAAACCATGGATGCCTTACTAAGTCCACACTATACTGTGTATTATTTAATAAATATATCACATGTGCACCAACACATCTACACAAGAATAATGTTTTTTTGAATTTCAATTCAAGCTCACGGACCCCTGATTAAGAACCCCTGTCCTTGTAATATACTTTAGAGAAATACTTGCACTTGTGCACAGGTACCAGGCACTTGAGTATCCGTCACATCACTACCGCTTGCTGCACCCATCCCTGCTCTATACTGCCCCTGCTGCATAGGCATGCAGATCCTCTTTGACTCACTTTTTTCCTCCTCTTTTTTCTTTTCTTTGTAACTTTTGACCTTTCTTACTTTCTTCCCTTATTGTTGTAGCTTCTTCCTTGCTTCTGAGCTTTTGTATAACTAAGTTTTTTCAAGTTATTACTAAGCAATGAGAACCTTCCTTTTACTTTTCATTGACTATAATCTTAGGTATTAGATTTTTTGGATAATTTTGTCATTAACCACTCTTCAGCCACTGTTTCCTGCAAGAAATACAGTTTTTTTAAAGAATAAGGAAAGAAAACAAAGAGACAAATAAAACCCTCATATTTCATGTCTTTCTGGGTGCTAGAGGTGATGAAAGACTGACCTCAATGCAAGTGGGGATAATGGGATAGCAACACCACATTTACCTGGCAGTCAGGCTTCCAGAAACCTGAGTCACCTAGAATTGTGACCGCAATTGTGTGAGGAAGATCTCAGAACATCAAGGAAAGTAATAGTCATAAAGTCATGCAATTTATACAACAGGAAAATGGTGGAGATAATTTTAGAACACAGGTTATTGATTTAAAAGTTTATGAAATTTAAAGTTACCTGTACCTCTCTATCGGTTCTTTCCTTTTAGCATATAAACATCTTCAAATCTCTCCCATCTTAATTTTTTTATCTGAGGTCCCCTACTGGCTAATGCCTTATCATTCTCCTTCACAGAGTTTCTTGAAAGAATTGCCTCATTTCTTTTTTGCTTCCTTATCTCCCTTTCACCTGCTCCACCCACTGCAGTCTGTTTCAACTCCTAACACTTTACTAAGTTGGCACTCACTAATGTTACTGATGGACTCTATGTTACTAAATCAGATGGAAGTCTTCTGCGCTTTTATATCCTTGACCTCCTTTGCAGTGTTTTCCCCTGTGCATCACTTTTTTTGGATTTTGTCCTTGGTTTCTGTGACTCTTCTCTCCTGATTTTCTTCACATCTTCTTTCTGTCTCTCAATGTTGAAGTTTCTTTGAGTTCCCATACTTGATCCTGTTCTCTTTTCACTCTGCATACTCTCTGTGGCTGAGCTTTTGCATTTTCATAACTCCCAAACCTAATCTCCTTGGCTCAGACTTCTCACCTGAACTCCAGACCCAAATAATCTCAAACATCTCCACTCAGATAACAATTGAACATGCCCAAACCTGAACACCAACCCCTCAACATGGTACTACAGTAAATTTTCTCTTTTCTGGTTAGATGGTTCCCAAGGTTCAGCTCCTTTACAGCTGGCTGTAAATCTGGTTCTCTTACAATGAGACTTTGACCAAGTTACTTAACCTCTCAGACTCAGTTTCCTTATCCATGGGATGGAGATCATAATGGCAGCATCTTTCATATAGAATTGTGATGAAGATTACATGATTTAAAGATTATATGCATGCAAACTCCTTAGTACTGATTCTGCCACTTGGTGAGCACTCAATTAGTGGCAGTTGAAATTATTATGTATTTTTGTTATTGATATCTTTGTTACTGTGTTGAGTTTGAGTCCAGGTCCTACTACTTAAATTTACCTTTCTCTTTTGGAATGAAAATATCACCCAAATAATATATTTTTTGTGGTGGGCATGAAATGAAATAATGCAGGAGTCTACAAACTTTTTTCTGTAAAGGGCCAGGTGGTAAATATTTTCAGCTTCGTGGGCCATGCAGGTCTTTGTCGTAGTTACCCAACTTTGCTGTTAAAGCATGGAAACAGCCATAGACAATATGTAGTTGGGTGAATATGGCTCTGTTCTAATAAAACTTTATTTGTAGACATTGAAATTTGAATTTCATATAATTTTCATGTTTCACAAAATAATATTTTCTTTTTATTTTTTTCAACCATTTAAAAATGTAGAAACTATTCTTAGCTCTCAGGCTATACAAAATCAGGCAAGGAATAATACATGTAAATCAGAGACTTCAACAGAAGAGTGTAAGTTCTTGTATTCACTTGACTGAAGAATAGTTTTTCTTTATCTGGGAAGGTTAGTTCAAGGAAAGGAGCCATATGGGAGCTGGCTCTGGCCCTTATAATTCCTGTTGTGAGGGAAGAAGAGGGAAAGACTTTAATCAGTCTTCATCTCTTTGAAAACCTTACCTCAACAAAACATGGCCCCCTAAAAGTGTTCTTAAAACTGACAAATCAGATCAGTAGTTCTTCTTAATGAAGAGTAGTGAGAGGGTCTTCAAGGCATTTCCATGTAAAATCTGACCTAATTAGATAGTGAATTTCTTTCCATCCCTCCTTCTCTCCTCCCTTCCTTCAACAAATATTTATTGGGCATCTACTATTCCCAGGTACTGTGCTTGGTACTGTAATACAAGGGGAATAAAACAGACAAGATTACTGTCTTTATAGAGCTTACATTTTAGCAGATATGACAAATATTAATAATTATTTGTATAATTACATTAGGGGAAAATAAAATAGACACAAGTTTATTTAGATATATCACCTTTCTTCTTTTTAATGATTGCTTCCAATTCATATATTTGCTTGCTTACTTCACATCTCCACTTGGATGTTTCACTAGCTTCTCAAACTTAACATGTTCCAAATGGGATTCTTTTTTTTTTTTTTAATTAATTAATTAATTAATTAATTATTTAATTTTTTAAAAGATGCTTAGATTACATAGATATTACACAAAACTTACAAGGATTCCCATGTTCCCCGCCTCCCACACCTCCCATAACATCCCACATGTATTAGTCAGCCAAAGGGGTGCTAATGTGAAATACCAAAAATGGGCTGGTCTTTATAAAGGGTATTTATTTGGGGTAGAAGTCCACAGTTACAAGGCCAGAAAGTGTAAGTTTCTTCTCTCACCAAAGTCCATTGCCACGTGTTGGAGCAAGACGTTTGCCTGGGTTCAGGCTTCTTGGGTCCCTCTCTTCCCAGGGCTGCGTTTCTCTCTGGGCTTAGCTCCTGTTTCCTCCACAAGGTCAGCTGTAGACAATCAGGTGAACAGCTCGCTTCTCTCCTCCTGGGGCCTTCTCTCCAACATCAAAACTGCTTCTCAGAAAATTGCTTCCTCTGTCCTTTGCCTTGCCTTTTATATTCGATTCCCCCAACCACCAAGGGGTGGGGCTCAACGCCCTACTGACATGGCCCAGTCAATGCCCTAATCATAACTTAATCATGCCCAGATTAACAGATCAGTTTACAAGCATGATCCAATTATAATTTTGTAATTCATAATTACATCAAATTGCCAAACAGCTGCACCACATAAACATCTTTCATTAGTGTGGCACATCACCTGCAATGGATATACACATCTTGGAGCTTTGCCACTAAGCATGGACCCTAGCTCACATTGTAGGCCATACTCTCTCCCACACGGTTCTGCATGTTATATGCTGATGTAAAATGGCCTATATCTGTTGTTGTAATATCACTCAGGATAATTCCCAAGTCCTGAAAAAGCCACTGTATTAAAACTGCTTTTCCCTTCTCTGCCCCGAAAGTGTCAAGTGGCCACTGGCTCCACCTCACTGTTGTAATTTCTTCCATTGCTTGAATCACAATATGTCTACAACAGAACATCAGTGAGTCCACTCTAGTCCATAGCTCTTCCCCCAATCCTGAGGAGTTTGGGATGGTGATGTCCACTCCACCTCCAAGTGAGAGGGGGCTTATATCCCATGGATAAGATGGATGGGATTATCCTGCCTGCAGCTGCAGACTCTCTCCATTCCCTGGGATGGCCGTTGTCCATCATCATCTCCTCACCAGGTGACTTGGGTGAGTCCATTGAGCTGTAGAGTAGGAGTTGCAGCTCCCCCGAGATTCCAGGCACAGCTAGCACATGGGCAGACCAAAGGCTCCAGTCTCTGGAAGTACACCTGCAAACTCCAGCATCACATATAGGTCTGAATAGAACGGACTGATGGACCATGTGCAGGGAGAACTTATTTGAGTCCAACTCTGTCACTCTCAGGAGCACAGATTTCAAAGTATAGCCCACTGATAAGGCATCAATCTCTGGAGCTATCCCCCCTTATATAGGACCTGGGTGTCTCCAGAGCCCTCAGGAGCCCCTCTGTGTGGGGTGATATCCACTTTGGTGTTCTATGAGATCCTACTGAAGTGTGCATAAGCATTACCTCTGGGATGACCTCCTGACTCTCTTTGAAGTCTCTTAGCCATATGAACTCATTTGTCTTTACCTTTTCCCCCTTTTATTCAAGGTCTTTTTCCAGTCATATTGCCAGTTGGCACTTGGTATTAATCCCTCGTTGCCAGGGAGGCTCATCCGTGAGAGTCATGTCCCACGCTGGGGGGAAGGTAATGCATTCATATGCTGAGTTTGGCTTAGAGAGAGGCCACATTTGAGCAGCAAGGAGGCTCTCAGGTGACAACCCTTAGGCACCCCATAACAGTAGGCTAAGTTTCAATTACAAGAGAAAAGACTTGTAAGGGTAGTCATCAATAACAAGAACCCATTAGTGGACCATCCACCTTTGCCAGACACTGCCCCTGCACTTGGGGGAATGTTGCTGTTCCCTTGGAGAATGTGACAGAGCTCTCCAGGCTGGGAATTCAGTATTCCCTCATTTATTGAGTGATTCTCCACCCCCTGTGACCATGCCCCACCCCTTGATCATTTGAACAATTTTATGTATCTTTCATATATATTCAGATGAACTTCCTACCATGAATCCCCCATCCCAGACACCCCCCATCAATGATCCTCTGCAGCCCCCATTGTAACCCTTCTGTGATCTAAACCTTCCTTGAAGATGAAGCCCATATAATAACCAAATACAATTAATAGGAAAATGAAATAATAATGATAAGCTTAAATGTAAGAGATAAAATACATGGAAACTCAGGAAAAAAACCTAAAAATATAATTAAAGGATTGGGACATTCAAAAAATGGGAAAAAAACAAAAAAAAATTAAATTATTATTATTGTTATTTTTTTCCTTTTATCACTGCATTATCAGGTGTCCAGTTTGTACCGTGGCACCTTCCCCCTCTCATTCCCCAGTGTCTCCCAAATTTTCATTTAATTTTCAAAGAAGTTTTAGGTTACAGCAAAGTCACACACAGAATACTAGAGACTCTCATATACCCAACCTCCTCCCCCTTTCCTCACCCCATATTAAAAACTTTTTTATGTGGAAGGTAGCATTGTTATAACTGTTATACAGATAGTGAAACATAGCTATTAAACATTGTCAATAGTTTACAATTTAGACGGTACAGTTTAATAATTTTTGATGATATTTACCATGTCCTGTGTCCATTACTGTAAGGTAATGAAAAACATTTCCCCTGACCACTAAATACCACCTGTTTGATCTATTCTGTTCCTCCCTCCCCATCCCTCTGGGGCACATGACAACCCCCTGTCTTGACTCATTGGATGACAAAATTGATAGTTACATGCAACAAGAGGTCTTGATATGCTGATTGTCCTCCCCTATTAGGATCCACCCTTGCTTCTAAGAGACATCCACCTGTCTGTTTCTGGGTGAATCGGCCCTCCCAAAAATGGGGGTCCATCTCCTTCCCACTCACTGTGTGGGTCTCCATTCCCCGACACAACACATTATGACAGGATGAACACTCACACACTCCCCAGAAGCCTACACCAGATGTGCTGCCCCGTCTTGAATGCCCCTCCAACCTACACCCTAAACCAGTGACACTACCTTGTCATATTGTCATCAGAGCATTCCCACTCCTGGACTTTCAACCTCATACCCACAAATTCCATGTTCACCTACTCCCTCTCCCATCTCTCCTGGGTATTCTAACCCGCCCTTCCTAATCTACCCACCTGTCAACCCTGCACCACCAAACCCAGTAATATCACTACACACCTGTACTATTCTTCAATATGCAACTATACTCTATCACTTTACCATAGATTATGTCCATATGAGTGATAGCTCACAACCTTCTCTTCTCTTTCTCTCCCTTGTTAACCTATCTTTCAGACAATGGTTCTCAGAGACTGCTTACTTTCCTCAATTCAAATGAGTGAGGCCATATACTGTTCATCCTTTAATGCCTGGCTTGCTTCACTCAACATAAGGTCTTCAGGATTCATCCATGTTATTCCATGTGTTAGCACTTTATTCCTTCTTACAGCTGAGTAATATTCTATTGTATGTATGTAGCACATTCTGTTTATCCATTCATCTGTTGATGGGCACCAGGGCTTATTCCAACTTTTGGCAAAAGTGAACAATGCCGCTATGAACATTGGGGTGCATACATCTGTTCGTGTCTTTGCTTTCAATTCTTTTGGGTATATACCCAGAGGTGGAATCGCTGGATCATACGAAAGATCTATTGTTAGTTTTCTGAGGAACCGCCAAACTGTCCTCCCACAGTGGCTGGATCATTCCACAATCCCACCAGCAGTGGATGAGGGTTCCTATTCCTCCACATCCTCTCCAACACTTATAGTCTGCTGTTTTTTTTTTTTTTATGTTTAAAATATTTTTTATTCAGATATGGCTGTAAAACCAAGAAAATTGGTTTTCATTTCAGTGTTTAATTGCATTTTTAACTTCAGTTGGTGGGAATAAAGATTTGAGGAAATTTGTGGCAAAAATCACTGAAATAAAACCCTCAACACATTCTTTCCAAGCTAAATTTTGTGGGAGTGAGTAGGGAGGGAATTTATCATGATACTAAGGCAATGGGTCTATGGCTTATTAGTGGCAGCTTGGAAGGCACAATATCTAAAATTATCTTGGATGGGAGGAGACCTATAATGTGTTTGGAATCACAAGGGTCTGTCATGTATCTCAGTGTTTTCATTTTCCCTTCATCTTCTTGTAATTGCCTTCTAGTAAAATCTAACCTATTAAGCAGCTTCTAGCTATGGTTACTTGATAGGAAACATATCATAGCAAATTTTAGCTTGAGAGGTTTTTTAAACACCTAGTTTTACTACACACACTAAGAGTCAGATTACTAATGCATTCTAGTATATTAAATTATCCCACAGTTTTAAGCTTGCCAAAGTGAAACAAAAGAAATCAAGGAAATGAGTTCTGCCCTCTGCTTCTTCCTCCCCCCACCCTTTAAAGATTAATTGAACTTCCCCCAACTGCACATAATCCAAATGAAATTCTAGTAAATGTGTATTTCTTGCTTCCTTCCTATTCAGAAAGTTTATTTGCATCCCACTACTTCCAAAAGGAGACAGTTTAAAAAGTGTTTACTAGTGACTTATGTTAGATGTCGGTCTTATGTTTATTATGTATGTTTGTGGGTGAGTATTGACCTTGGTGCTTTATTTTTTTTTTTTTTGTATTTTATTTTATTTTTATTTTTTATTTATTTATTTTATTTATTTATTTATTTTTTTTTTATTATGGGTAAAAATCAAAATTCTCACAATACATACAAACATTTGCAAAATGATATGTAAATATATATGCATATATGTGTATTTGCTTACAAAAATGTTATTTATATATATATATATACATATATTTTAAGAGGTGCTTAGATTACCTAAAATATTACACGGAACCTACTGGGATTCCCATGTTGCCCACCTCCCACACCTCCCACCACATCCAACACAAACATCTCCCACAGTGTGGCCCACCAACCTCAATGAACTTACACATCCTGGAGCCTTGCCACCAACCATAGACCACAGTTCACACTGTAGACCACACTCTCTCCCACTCAGTTCTGAGTGGTGTGTGCTGATTTAAAATGGCCTGCATCCATTGCCACAACAGTACTCAGGACAACCTCCAACTCCCAAAGAAGCCCCTGTATTTCAACTGCTCATCCCCTCCCTACCCAAAAACTGTCAAGTGGCCACTGGCTCCACCTCATTGTTATAATTTCTTGCATTGCAAGATGCTGTTTTTTTAATAGCTGCCATTCTGATGGGTGTAAGATGGTATCTCTTTGTAGTTTTGATTTGCATTTCCCTAATAGCTAGCGATGTCGAGCATTTTTTCATGTGCTTTTTAGCCATTTGTATTTCTTCCTTGGAGAAGTGTCTTTTCAGGTTACTTGCCCATTTTTCAAATGGGTTGTTTGTCTTTTTATTTTCGAGGTGTAGGATTTCTTTATATATGCAGGCTATTAGGCTCCTATCAGATATATAGTTGCCAAATATTTTCTCCCACTGAGTAGGCTGCCTTTTTATTTTCTTAATAACGTCCTTTGAGGTGCAGAAGTTTTTAATTTTGAGGAAATCCCATTTATCTATTTTTTCTTTTGCTGCTCGTGCTTTGGGTGTGAAGTTCATGAAACCATTTCCTATTACAAGGTCTTGTAGATGGTTCCCTACATTATCTTCCAAAGTCTTTATGGTTTTGGCTCTTATATTTAGATCTTTGATCCATCTTGAGTTGATTTTTGTATAAAGGTGTGAGATGGTAATCATCTCTCATTCTTTTGGATATGGATATCCAGTTCTCCAAGCACCACTTGTTAAAGAGCCCATTCTCTCCCAAGTGAGTGGGCTTGGTGACCTTGTCAAATATCAGATGACTGTATATGCGAGGATCTATATCTGAACTCTCAGTTCGGTTCCATTGGTCAGTATGTCTATCCTTGTGCCAATACCATGCAGTTTTGATCACTGTAGTTTTGTAGTATGCTTTAATGTCAGGTAATGTGATACCTCCAACTTCATATTTCTTTTTTAATATGTCTTTGGCAATTCGGGGCTTCTTACCTTTCCAAATATATTTTGTAGTTAGCTTTT
This sequence comes from Tolypeutes matacus, assembly GCA_026826555.1. Lineage (NCBI taxonomy): Eukaryota > Metazoa > Chordata > Mammalia > Cingulata > Chlamyphoridae > Tolypeutes > Tolypeutes matacus. The sequence continues at coordinate 1,230,172 of JAKSZT010054497.1, read as the reverse complement.
CCAGTTCCTTAAAAAATACAGTGTTGATTTTTATTGGGGTTGCATTAAATCTGTAGATTAGTTTGGGTAGGATAGACATCTTGATGATGCTTAGTCTTCCTATCCATGAACAGGGAATATTCTTCCATTTATTTAAGTCTTCTTTGATTTCCTTTAGCAGTGTTGTGTAGTTTTCTGTATATAAGTCCTTTGCATCTTTAGTTAAATTTATTCCTAGGTATTTGATTCTTTTAGTTACTATTGTAAATGGTATTTTTTTCTTGATTTCCTCTTCAGATTGCTCATTATTGGTGTACAGAAATGCTACTGATTTTTGAGCATTGATCTTATAGACTGCGACATTGCTGAACTCCTTTCTATGTTCTAGAAGATTTGTTGTAGATGTCTCAGGGCTTTCTATGTACAGGATCATGTCGTCTGAAAATAATGAAATTTTTACTTCTTCTTTTCCAATTTGGATGCCTTTTATATCTTTTTCTTGCCTCAGTGCCTAATCTGTTTCTCTGGCCCTTAGTGATTTCCAATTTCGTTCCATTGTGGTCGGGGAAATTACTTTGTATAATCTCAATCTTTCTGAATTCATTGAGAGTTGTTCTGTGACCTAGCGTGTGGTTTATCTTGGAGTAAGATCCATGTGCACTTGAGAAGAATGTAAATCCTGCTGTAGTTGGGTGTAGTGTTCTGTATATGTCTGTTAGGTCCAGGTCCTCTAATGTATTGTTCAGAGTTTTTTGTTTCTTTATTGATTCTCTGTCTAGATGTTCTGTCTAATGGTGTATTAAAATCCCCCACCATAATTTTAGAGGCATTTATTTCTCCACTTAGTTTTTCCAGAGTTTGCCTCATGTATTTTGAGGCACCCCAATTAGGTTCATAAATGTTTATGTTTGTTCTCTCTTCTTGAGAGATTACCCATTTTACTAATATATAATATTCATCTTTGTCTCTTACAATAGTTTTGCATTTAAAGTGTCTTTTTTTTCTGTTATTAGGATAGCTACTCCTGCCCTTTTTTGGCTATTGTTCGCTTGTAAAATTGTTTACCAGCCATTCACTTTCAGCCTCCTTGAATCCCTGGGTCGAAGGTCGGTTTCTTGTAGACAGCATATAGATGGATCATATTTCCTCATCCATTCTCCCATTTTGGGTCTCTTGAGTGGTGAATTTAATCCATTAACATTCAGTGTTATTACTCGCAACAAATTTCTTACTTCAGCCATATTTTCTTTGGGTTCATGTATGTTATATGCTGTTTTGTTTCTGTTTTTGTCTTTTTAGTTGTTTTTAAACTCTCCTCCAACTCTCTCTCCCTTGTTTTTTCCTTTCAACTCATAGAACTTCCTTTAGTATTTCTTGAAGTGCAGGTTTCTTATTGATATACTTTCTTAATTTCTGTTTATCTGTGAATATTTTGAACTCTCCATCATTTTTGAGTGCCAGTTTTGCTGGATAGAGAATTCATGGATGGAAGTTTTTCTCTTTTAGTACTTTGACTATGTCATACCATTGTCTTCTTGCCTCCATGGTTTCAGATGAGAAATCAGCACTTAATCTTATTGTGCTTCCCTTGTATGTGATGGTTCTCTTTTCTCTTGCTTCCTTGAGTATTTTCTCTTTGTCGTGATCATTGGACATTTGACAAGTATATGTCTTGGAGTTGCCCTGTTGGGATTTATACTCTTCAGGGTGCGTTGTTCTTCCTGGACTTGTACATCCATCTGTCTCAATAGGGTTGGAAAGTTTTCAGCCATTATTTCCTTCAACATACCTTCTGTTCCCTTTCCCTTCTCTTCTCCTTCTGGGATGCCTATAATGCGTATGTTTGTGCATTTTGTGTTGTCAGTTAAATCCCTGAGTCCCTGCTGGATTTTTTCTATCTTTTTATCTATCTGTTCTATTATCTGTTTGATTTCATATGTATTGTCTTCCACATCACTAATTCTTTCTTCTGCCTGGTCAAATCTGCTGTTATGTGAATCCAGCATCTTTTTGATTTCTTGCATTCTACCATTGTTCACCATCATATCCATTTTCTTTTTATGTATGATTACAATTTCTTCAGTATGTTGTCCCAGTGTATTCTTAATATCCTTAATCTCTTCCTTTACTTCATTAAGTTGGTCCATGATATTTGTTTGGAAAGCTTTGATTAGTTCTTCGATGGTCTGCATCTCTTCCTGGTTTTTAATTTGTTCATTGGACTGGTCCATGTCTTCCTGTTTCTCAGTGTGCTTTGTAATTTTCTCTTGCCCTCTAGCCATCATTTTATCTTGATGGGTTTGTTCAGTTGATTAGCTTCTCTCTCTTCTCTAGAGTTTTATTTAGCTGGTGGTTCTGTGTGTGTGTAAAGTTTTCTCTTTGACACTTTTTCTTCTTATTTTATTTCCTTGCTTCTTTCTATGTTCCCTTGGAGGCAAAAGATTAGGGGCAGAGGCATTGAAAGATGTGCAAAAGGAAGAAGGATAATAGTAATATTGAAAAAAGTTAGAAGAGGGGCCGTATAATACTTATTTAAATGAATATTTAACTCATGTATGCAGTGTAGAGTAATAGGAAAAAAAGTGGAGTACCTACAATGGACTGGAAACCAAATAGAGGAAAATATATATAATGATTTAGAAGGCCAGAATGATGAAGAGAGAGAGAAAGAGTAAAGAAAGGGCTGAAAGGAAAAAGTTAATATTAATAAAAAATTAAGAAAACAGAATAGATAGAATAGAATTTGACGCCCTTGAAGTTGTGGGCTAATGAAAAAACGTGGAATGTAAGAACCACAATAGAAAACAGAAGGCAGAAAGATGAAGGAAGGAAAAGAGATAGGGTTGGGAGACAAAATCAATATAGACAGAGAATGGGAAATCACAGAAGAAGAAGCACAGCAAAGAAGAGACAAGCTAGCAGTACCTAATTTAAAAGTTAAATAAAAAGAAAGAAAGAAAAAAGAAGGGGGAGAGGAAAGAGGAAAGAAACACAAGAGACAGCAAATAAACAATGAAAAACCAACCAACCACACAAGCAAGCAGTCAAACAAAGCTAAGGAAGAACAGTGTTCCTTCTTGGGCCCTTGTGGAACCACTCAGCCTGCTTGTGTTCATCCATCATTTGCCCTGCAAGGTTCTGTCTGCAGGTTTTGAGGCAGATTTTAGCTATTAAACTAAATTTAAAAAGAAAAATTCTTTTTTTTAATTTTTTAAAGTGACTGTCTTTTTTATTTTTTTGGCGAAATGAGGGACCCAAAAAGTCCTCTTCTAGACCACCCCATTCACCGAGGGTACCCTAACTAGGCTCGTGAAACTAATCAAGCACTTCCCTCTTCCTTGCTTCCCCAGGGGAGTTGAAGCTCTGATGCTTGTCAGTGAAGAACAATAAAATTGGCTGACTCTGTCCCCTCTGGAGCCAAGCCTCAGTATCACTGGGCTGTTGGGTAAATCAGGCTTCCTTAGTAGATTCGCCTCTCCCCTCAGCCTGGCGCTGCTTCAAGCTGGCTTATCTGTCCCCAATGCTATGAGGGGGTCCAGGCAGTCAAATCCACGGAAAGGAAACCCCTCTCCACCTGCTGTCAGTACCCTCCCACTCTCGGAGAATGCTCCCTGTCACTGGGTTGCTGGCGGAGCTTGGGGCATATCCCTGGGAAGCTAGGTAAATCAACCTTCCTCAGCAGAGTCGCCACTTCCCTCAGCCTGGTGCCACTTCAAGCCAGCTATTTTGTTCCCCAATGCTGCAAGGGGTTCCAAGATGCCAAATCCACAGAAAGGAAACCCTTCTCGACCCTCCACCAGAATCCTCTCACTCTCAGAGAATGCTCCTTCTCACTGGGTTGCTGGCGGGAGTCACGGCTCAGACCAGACTTTTTCCCTGAGGGTGGGGCTTAGCCATCTGTGTTAACCACCACAGGCAGGGGAAAAACTCATGACTCTCTCCCAAGCAATCCACGCTGTCCAGCTCCCTCCAGAGCGACGTTCCCAAGGTTCTTGCTCCGTGCGCCCCCAGCACAGACCATTGGGCAGGACCCTGTCCCCAATCAACTGTCCTCAGAGAGTGAGTCAGTGAGTGCCCTCCTCAACTGATGCCATCTTGCCTCCTCCAAATGAGATTCTTGATTGCCTATATGCCACCCCCAAACCTATACTTTGCCTTAGTTCTTCCCATCTTAGAAAATGACACCACCATCTACTCAATTAAATAAACCAGAAATGGGATCATTTTTTACACTTCCCTGTCCTGCACCTCTCATATACTGTCCGTCATCAAGTTCTGTTTCTTTTACCTCCAAAATATATCCAGAATCTAGTCACATCTCACTCTTTCCTCCATTAACACTCTCCTCCAAGTCACCACCACCTCTATCCTGGACTACTTCAACACCATATTAATTGGCATCCCAGATTCCATTCTAGTCCTCCTGTTGTCTACATAATAGGTGTGCAGTCAGGTCATATGCCTGGCCACCCCTTAAAATCCTCCAGTAACTTCTCGTTTATTTATTGATAATAAAACGTAAACTCCTTACCATGGCCTATAAGGCCCTGTATAATCTGGTCCCTTTCCACCTCTCTCACCTCTCCATTCTCACACCCACCCACATTACTAACTCAGCTCAGCCACACTGGCCTTTTTTTTCCCTTAAACACCCCTTTCCCCTTTCTGTAATGGAGTCTGAACTTTTGTTCCTTCTATCTATAATACTTTCCCCCAGATTTCCTCATAACTGGCTTATTCTCATCATTCAGGTCTCATGTTCAAAGATCATCTCTTTATAAAGGTCTTCTCTAACCATCCCATCTAACATAGCCACACCTCCCCTCTCATACCTATTTACTGTCACATCACCATATTTTATTTTCTTTGTAGTGATTATCACTACCTGATATATTTATTTGCTTCCTTAATTGTTATTTTTATTCCCCTATTAGAATGTACACTCCCTGAAATCTTTTGTCTTTAATAGTTTTATTTTAGATGTGGTAAGTTTTAGGTGCCTATAAAACATCCAAGTAGCAATATCAAGTAAGCAATTGAATATAGTTAAATAAAATGCTTTGGCCAGTGCCTGGCACATAGCACACTCTTATTGTCATCATCATCATCATCATCATCAACATCGTCCAAGTTGTTGATTGTAAAAGTAGTTGATTATCTTTGATCTTATGTCCTAATGACATCAAACAACTAACTTAATTGAACTAAGCTCTTTTAGACTTCTTGAGCCAGCTTTCCAACAGACAAGAAAGTAACTGAGGAATTTAGGAACCCTCCTGGATTTATGTTCCAGCAATGAATGCTTTTGTTTGTTTTGGCATGGGCCATCCCATAGTTGACTTTGGTTTCCCTCAAGAAGACTAACTCAGAAATACTTTGGGTGGCATTTAGCATGTCTTGTTCTCAGAGCAATCTTGCTACCAAACAAATGGAATGATGTGTTTTGAGGCTGTGCTTGTGTTTTCCTTAGGCAGTGGCAACTTTTAAAGGATGTTCCTTTCACAGATCTTGTTATCACTTATAAAATTGCTGTCAGTTTCTTCCTTCTGCTTTCAATTACATTCCATTTCTCCTTTGTGTTGATGAAAACCTGTATTTATATAGAGCACTAGATAAAATAAGAAACATATGGATGTATCAGCATGTTTTCAATGCTTTAAGGAAGCCTAAGTCACAGTAAATTTTCCCTTTCTTGTGACATTTATGCTTAATACAGTAATGAGTATGAAGTTGCATCTCTCCTTCTATTATCTTTCTAGGAAGAGTTGCCTCAGAACATCCTTGAAAACAGGAAGAAAATAGTTCATCCACTCATGCTGAAGCCTAATCACCCATGCTTATCTCCTTTCCAGCAAAACAGAGGCAGAAATGGAAAGGTAGAATTCTGGCGCTGGAGTAATTGCATCTATTGAATTGGAAAGCACATGAAGCTCCATATTTTAGTGCCAGATACTAGTTTCTGTGACATATTTTGCTCTGTGAACTTAGACATGCTATTTATTATTTTTCCTTTTTTATTTTATTTTTTTATTTTTAAAGAAGCTTTAGATTACATAAATGTTACATCAAAAATATAGGGTATTCCCGCATACCCTACTCCTCCCCCCTCCCCCACATTCTCACATTAACAACATCTTTCATTCGTGTGGTACATTTGTTACAATTGATGAACACATATTGAAGCATTGCTACTAATCATGGTCTATAGTTTACATTATAGTTTACACTTTGCCCTGCACAGTTTTATAGGTTTTGACAAAATATGTAATGGCCTGTATCCATCATTGCAATGTTTAGACATGCTATTTAAATTCTCTGAACCTCAGTTTCCTCATCTACAATGTGAGAAATAATCTTTTCTTCTTGTGCTTGGGAGGATATATGATATGGTGATATTTGGGAACTGTAGGATTAGGTGTACTATGAGAAGCTTTTTTTTAGATCTCCTTTCTACACATCTCTACAATTTACTTTCATATATTCCTTGAATTAAATACCTGCCTCACAAGTCTTCCATCCATCTTATTTACTGTCATATAGGTAGAGAGCCAATACTACACTCTGACCTTCTCACAAACTATAAAAGTCCCTGTCTACTCCACTTCAGGCAATGTCACCACACCATGGACATTTCTGAACTTTGAATTATTATTATTATTTTTTTAGCTGTTAAAAAGTCCTTTAGGACTTCCAGGAAGATGGCAGTCTGGTAAGACATGGGAATCTCTTCTTCTCCAGAAAAATAGCTAGAGGACAGGCTGAAACAGCCCCGAAAAAGATCTTCTAGGCTTTAGGACACCAGGCGAGGGCAGGACAACACCCAGAGGAGAAACGGACAAAGGAGGGAAATTGTGACAACTGTGAGTTGAAACCTGTGGCTGCAGCTGCTGGCACCCTCCCCCACATTAAAGACACTTTAGAGTTCTCGGGCCTCTGGGCCTGCGACTATGGACAAAGGGGCCTCCAGGGATCTACCACCCCAGGAAAGGGGAGAGAGAGAGACACAGCCTAAAGCAGACTAAGCTTTTGACTCACAAATTTGGTCTGCTGTGTCCCAAGAGCCCTTCCAGGCCGGGTGGTACTGCACCATGGTTTGCATTGGAGCCTGCAAGGGGCTAAATATATACAACCCTCCTAATCTCCTCCTTTACTAACAGGGACTGATTGTTGAGGATTCAGAGGGGAGTGGAAATGTTTCCTAGCTGGAAAAATGGACGGGGCTACCAGAGAAGGCTGGAGAACTGTCTCAGAGAAAGTTTGAATTACAAGGCTCTTAGCCTACATACAGAAAGCTCTATCACATTGATCCGGGCTGTGTTGCAACAAGTACACTCCGACCAGGCATTGAACTGAGAGCTGCCAAAGAGCGCCACCGCCTGGCAGACCAAGGAAGTGCACGTAAGAAAATTAAAAATAAGTCGGAGAGGCTTTTTCCGGCCTTTATAGCCTCCCTGCCCAAGGCCCTAGGAAGCAACTCTACAACCAACTACTGGGTCCAGTGCCCAGTATTGAGCAACCAGCAGGACAGTCCTAACAATCCAGGTCGAGCCAAAAATGAAAGAGCAGTGGTAACCCACAGCCTCCTGCCACTAAATCCCTAAAAAAGAGAAAGAGATTGAGCATCTGAGTAAACTACATCCTAATCAGATGCCTAGATATCAGCAAAAAATTACAGGCCATACTAAGCAAATAGAAGATGTGGCCCAAGAAAAGGAACACATCAAAGCCCCAGAAGAGATGCAGAATTTGAGAGAACTAATCACCGAGCTGTGTACAAATTTCCAAAATCAAATTATGGGGTTGAAAGGCAATATAGTTAAAGAGATAAATTACATCGGTGGTGGGCCACACTGTGGGAGATGTTTGTGTGGGATGTGGTGGGAGGTGTGGGAGGTGGGCAACATGGGAATCCCAGTGGGTTCCGTGTAATATTTTGGGTAGTCTAAGCACCTCTTAAAATATATGTATATATATATATAAATAACATTTTTGTAAGCAAATGCACATATATACATATACATTTATATATCATTTTGCAAATGTTGGTATGTATTGTGAAAATTTTGATTTCTACCCACAATAAAAATAAATAAAAAATTAAAAAAAAAAAAAAAAAAGAAGACATTGAGTGGACACAAAGAAGAATTTGAAATCCTGAACAGAAAAGTAACAGAGCTCATGGAAATGAAAGACACAATAGGTGAGATCAAATCTAAGCACCTCTTAAAATATATTTATATATATACATAAATAACATTTTTGTAAGCAAATGCACATATATACATATACATTTATATATCATTTTGCAAATGTTGGTATGTATTGTGAAAATTTTGATTTTTACCCACAATAAAAAAAAACAAAACAAAACACATTTGAGGCATACAACAGCAGATTTGAAACAAGAGAAGAAAGAATAAGTGATACCGAAGACAGGACAGCTAAAATGGAAGAGAAAAAAGAACACAGAGAGAAAAGAATGGAAAAAAATTGAGCAGGGGCTCAGAGAGTTGAATGACAACACAAAACACAACAACGTACGTGTCATGGGAGATCCAGAAGGAGAAGAGAAGGGAAAAGGGGCAGAAAGAGCATTTGAGGAAATAATAGCTGAAAATTTTCCAATTCTCACGAAAGAAATGAACTTACATGTCCAAGAAGCACACTATACCCCAATCAGAATAAATCCAAATAGACCTACTCCAAGATACATAGTACTCAGAATGTCAAATGTCAAAGATAAAGAGAAAATTCTCAGAGCAGCAAGGGAAAAGCCAACCATCACATACAAGGGACGTCCAGTAAGACTTAGCACAGATTTCTCTTCAGAAATCATGGAGGTGAGAAGACAGTGGTATGATACAATTAGGAAACTGAAAGAGAAAAATTGCCTGCTGAGAATGCTTTATCCAGCAAAACTGTCCTTCAAATATGAAGGTGAGTATAAAAATATTCACAAACAAACAGAAACTAAGATAGTTTGCAAAAAAGAATCCACCTTTGCAGGAAATATTAAAGGAAGCCTTAGAACCTGAAAGAAAAAGACAGGAGAGAGAGGCTTGGAGGAGAATATAGAAGAAATAATAGCAGAAAGGATAACCAAAAGAGTAAAAAGAGAGACAAAAACAAGATGACATATGAAAACCAAAGAATAAAGTGGAGGAAGTGAATAGTGCATTTACAGTAATATCATTGAATGTGAATGGATTAAACTCCCCAAGTGGTGGGAGGTGTGGGAGGTGGGCAACATGGGAATCCCAGTGGATTCCGTGTAATATTTTGGGTAATCTAAGCACCTCTTAAAATATATTTATATATATATAAATAACATTTTTTAAGCAAATGCACATATATGCATATATATTTATATATCATTTTACAAATATTGGTATGTATTGTGAAAATTTTGATTTTTACCCACAATAAAAAATAAATTAATTAAAAAAAGAAAAAAAAAAGATATAGGCTGATAGAATGGATTAAAAAACATGAGCCATCCATATGCTGCTTACAAGAAACTCACCTCAGACCCAGGGATACAAACCGGTTGAAAGTGAAAGGTTGGAAAAAGATACTCCACGCGAATAGTACCCAGAAAAGAGCAGGACTAGCTATACTAATATCAGACAAAACAGACTTTAAATGCGAAAGAGTTATAAGAGATACAGAAGGCCATTATATATTAATAAAAGGGACAATCCACCAGGAAGATAGAACAGTCACAAATATCTCTGCACCTAACCAGGGTGCCCCAAAATAAATGAGACAAACTTTGGCAAAACTGAAGGGAGAAATAGATATTTCTACAATAATCATTGGAGACTTCAACACCCCACTCACATCATTAGATATTACAACTAGACAGAAGCTCAAAAAGGAACCAGGGAACTTGAACAATATGATAAAGGAGTTAGACCTAACAGACATATACAGAACACTCCATCCAAACTCAGTGGGTGTGGGTTATACATTCTTCTCAAGTGCTCATGGATTTTTCTCTAGGATAGACCACATGTTAGGTCACAATGCAACTCTTAATAAATATAAAAAGATTGAAATTATACAAAACACTTTCTCAGATCATAGTGGAATGAAACTGGAAATCAATAGTAGACAGGAAAAAAGTAAATTCGCAAATGTGTGGAGGCTGAACAACACACTCCTAAATAATCAGTGGGTCAAAGGAAAACTTGCAAGTGAAATCAGTAAATATATTGAGACAAATGAAAACAAGAACACAACATAGGAAAACTTATGAGATACAGTGAAGGCAGTCTTTTTTTTTAAAGATTTTATTTATTTATTCATTTATCCCCCCCTTGCTGCTTGTGCTCGCTGGGTCAGCTAACCATGCCGTGCGGGCGGGCTTGCCTTCACCAGGAGGCCCCGGGAACCAAACCCAGGGCTTCCCATATGGTAAACGGGAGCCCTACTGATTGAGCCACAGCCGCTTCCCGTGAAGGCAGTCTTGAGAGGGAAATTTAAAGCCCTAAATGCCTATATTAAAAAAGAAGAAAGAGCTAAACTCAAAGATTTAACTGAACGAGAGAAACTAGAAAAAGAACAGGAAACCAATCCCAAAGCAAGCAGAAAGAAAGAAATAATAAAGATTAGAGCAGATATAAATGAAAATGAGAATAAAAAAAAAAAAATAGAGAAAATCAACAAAACCAAAAGCTGGTTCTTTGAGATCAATAAAATTGACAACCCCCTTGCTAGACTAACAAAGAAAAAAAGAGAGAAGATGCAAATAAATACAATCAGAAATGAAAGGGGGGGAAGTTACAAATGACCCCACAGAAATAAAAAGAATCAGAAGAGGATAGTATGAGAAACTATATGCCAACAATCTAGTCAAAATGGACAAATTCCTAGAAATGCACAGCCAGCCTACACTGACACTACAAGAAATACAAGAACTTAACAAACCAATCACATTTAAGGAGATTGAATCCATCATCAAAAATCTCCCAGCAAAAAAAGTCCAGGACCGGATGGCTTCACAGGTGAATTCTACCAAGCATTTCGAAACTAATTAATACCAATCCTGTTTAAACTTTTCCAAAAAATTGAAGAGGAGGGAAAATTACCCAACACATTTTATGAAGCCAACATCACCCTAATACCAAAGCCAGATAAAGATACTACAGGAAAAGAAAATTACCGGCTAATCTCTCTAATGAACATAGATGCAAAAATTCTCAACAAAATACTTGCAAATCGAATATCAAAAGACTTATACGTCACGACCAAGTGGGATTTATTCCTGGTATGCAAGGCTGATGCAACATAAGAAAATCAATCAATGTAATACACCACATTAACAAATTGAAGGGCAAAAAACCACATGATCATCTCAATCAATGCAGAAAAGGCATTCGACAAAATCCAGCATCCTTTTTTGATAAAAACACCTCAAAAGATAGGAATAGAAGGAAAATTCCTCAATATAATAAAAGGCATTAATGAAAAACCCACAGCCAACATCATACTCAATGGGGAAAGGTTGAAAACTTTCCCTCTAAGATCGGGAACAAGACAAGGACACCCACTGTCACCATTGTTATTTAATATTGTACTAGAAGTTCTAGCTAGGGCAGTTAGAAAAGAAAAAAAAGTTAAAAGCATACAAATAGGAAAAGAGGAAGTAAAACTCTCAGTGTTTGCAAATGACATGATCCTGTACTTAGAAAATCCTGAAGTATCTGTAACAAAGCTACTTGAGCTAATAAATGAGTTCAGCAAAGTGGCAGGATACAAGATCAACATGCAAAAATCAGTAATGTTTTGTACACTAGTACTGAAAAATCTGAAGAGGCAATCAGGGAAAAAAATTCCATTTTTAACAGCAACAAAAAGACTCAAAAACCTAGGAGTTAATTTAACCAAAGAAGTACAGGACCTATGTGCAGAAAACTAGAAAACAATGCTAAAAGAAATTTAAAAAGACCTAAAAAAATGGAACAACATCTGTGTTCATGGATTGGAAGACTAAATATCGTGAAGATGTCAATCTTACCCAAACTGACTTATAGATTCAATGCAATAACAATCAAAATCCCAACGGCTTACTTTACAGAATTAGAGAAGACAATTGCCAAATTCATTTGGAAGGGTAAATGCACCCGAATAGCCAAAAGCATTCTAAAAAAAAAGAGTGATGTGGGAGGAATTTCACTGCCTGACCTTGAAAAATATTACAAAGCTACAGTGGTCAAAACAGCATGGTACTGGCATAAATATAGACACATTGATCAGTGGAATAGAATTGAGAACCCAGAAATAAACCCTCACCTGTACAGTCAACTGGTTTTTGAGAAACCTGCCAAGTCCATGTTAATAGGACAAAACAGTCTCTTCAACAAATGGTGTTGGGAGAACTGGATATCTATAACCAAAGAGGATCCCTTTCTCACCCCCTATACAAGAATCAACTCCAAATGGATCAAAGATCTAAATATAAAAGCCAGGACCATAAGACTACTAGAAGAAAATGTCGGGAAACATCTTCAAGACTTTGTAGTAGGTGCTTGTTTCTTGGACCTTACACCCAAAGCATGTGCAACAAAAGAAAAAATAGATAAATGGCACCTCCTCAAAATTCAAGACTTTTGCGCCTCACAGGACTTTGTCAAAAGGGTGAAAAGGCAGCCAACTCAATGGGAAAAAATATTTGGAAATCACATACCTGATAAGGGTTTAATATCCAGGATATATAAAGAGATGTTACAACTCAACAATAAAAAGACAAATGACCCAATTAAAAAATGGGCAAAACACTTGAATAGATATTTATCCAAAGAAGTACAAATGGCAAAAAAACACATGAAGAAATGCTCAACATCACTAATGATTAGGGAAATGCAAATCAAAACTACAATGAGATATCATTTCACACCTATCAGAATGGCCACTATTAAAAAGACAGAGAACTACAAGTGTTGGAGAGGATGTGGAGAGTTAGAAACACTTATTCACTGTTGGTGGAAATGCAGAATGGTACAGCCACTGTGGAGGACTGTTTGGCAGTTCCTAAAGAAGTTGAATATAGACTTGCCACGTGACCTGGCAATACCACTACTGGGTATAGACCCAGAAGAACTGAGAGCAGTGAGATGAACAGACATCTGTACACCGATGTTCATAGCAACATTATTCACGATTGCCAAAAGTTGGAAACAACCCAGGTATCCATCAACAGATGAATGGATAAACAAACTGTGGTCTCTTCACACGATGGAATATTATGCAGCTGTAAGAATAAATGAAGTTGTAAAGCATATGACAACTTGGATGAACCTGGAGGACATTATGTTGAGTGAAGCAAGCCAGACACAAAAGGAGAAATACTGTATGATTGCATTACTATGAACCAAATATATTGTGTAACATATTGTTTGATTAAAAAAAATTTATATGCATCCAGTACAATTAATTGAGAAATGTATGTATTTATTCATCAGTGTTTACTTTTTAGTTTTTAATTGTTTATATTTTCAATTATTAAATATATAACCTAAAGTTTAAAAAAGTCCTTTATTGTAACACTGTAAAATAAATAGAAAAATAGATGGAAAGAAATTACAAATTAAAAAAAGACTGCAAGACCAAGTTAGATTTAATATAATCAAATATAAAACCTAGATAGCATAGCAACAAACATTCATAAATGTAAATAATAATTCAAATATAATATAAATTAATTATAACATAGTTCTAATTTTTATATTACAGCTCTTTTGGACATAATAATCTCTAAGAATGAAATAATTATTGGTTTAGTTATTTAATATCCATTAAGGCCATAATTCTTGCTAGATAATCAAATTCCTCTTTGGGAATTCATCACATCTTTTTGGAATGAATTGCTGGAGACAACAATTTGCCAACTCATAACTATGAGGCAGAAAAACTCAAAATCTTGTTCAACAGTAGTCCTGCTAAATCATTGTTGATCCAGATAGATTATTTTAACTAAAGAGTATGAATAAGAAAGGGTTAAAGAAAAATGAAGTATCCAAAAATGTATCTCTTACCTAGTTCTCCTCAATTAAAAGCAAGTGTTTATTTTGTATGAAAAAAATTACAGAATACTGATCACAGGAACAATTTGCCAGTTGCACTGAGTAATTATTGTCCATATACAATAATGTTGTTATTTTACATTTATCTAGTCTACTCCAGCTCTTTTTTGGTTACTATTTTCATGGAATAACTTTTTCCAACCTTTCACTTTTAACCTGGTTGTGTTCTTACGTCTGAGGTAGGTCTCTTGTAGACAACATATAGATGGCTTATATTTTTAAATCCATTCTAACAGTTTATGTCTTTTGATTGTGGAATTCAAGCCATTAACATTCAATGTTATTACTGTAAAGGCATTACTTACTTCATCTATTTTGTCCGTAGGCTCTCTGTTGTCATATCATTCTATTGTCTGTCTTCTTATCCTTTACTTTACCCCCCCTAATAATCTTCATTTCTAAACTCTTCTCCAAATCACTTGCCCTTGTTTTTTCCTTTCAGGCTGCAGCATACCCATTAGTATCTCTTGCAAATCTGGTCTTTTGGTAACATATTCTATTGGTTTTTGTTTGTCCGTGAAGACTTTGAACTCACCCTCATTTCTGAAGGACAGCTTTGCTGGGTAGAGAGTTCTTGGCTGGCAGTTTTTCGCTTTCAGTACCTTAAATACATCATACCACTTTCTCCTCTCCTCCATGGTTTCTAATGAGAGGCCGGCACTTAATCTTACCGAGTTTCCCTTGTATGTGATGCTTTTCTTTTCTCTTGCTTCTTTCAGAATCCTCTCTTTATCTCTGATATTTGTCCTTCTGAATAGTAGGTGTCTCGGGGTAGGTCTATTTGGATTTATTCTGTTTGGAGTGCATTGTCCTTCTTGGGATATTGATATCTATGTCCTTCATAAGGGTTGGGAAGTTCTCAGTCATTATTTCCTCAAATATCCTTTCTGCTCCTTTATCATTCTTTTCTCCTTCTGGGACACCAATAACGTGAATGTTTGTGCGTTTTGCATTGTCATTCAATTCCTTAAGACTGTTCCATTTTTTCCCATTCTCTTCTCTTTCTGTTCTCCTGTCTTTTCTAGTTCAGATGTTTTTTCTTCGAATCACTAATTCTGTCTTGAAGCAATTCAAATCTGCTCTTATGTGCCTCTAATGTATTTTTAATCTCAAATCCATTGTGTCTTTCATTCCCATAAGGTCTGTTACTTTTCTTTTCAGGCTTTCAAATTGTTCTTTATGCTCTCTCAGTATCTTCTTAATATCTTTTATCTCTTTAGTCATATTTTCTTTAAATTCTTTGACCTGATTTAGGAGAGTTGTGTGATTATCACTGACTAAGTGTCTTAAATCCTGCATCTCTTCAGGGTATTTGGTTTGTTTTTTTGGCTGGGCCATCTCTTCCTGTTCCCTAGTATGGCTTGTTATTTTTTGCTTATGTCTAGGCATCTGAATATGTTGGTGAATTTACTCTGGTGGCTAATTTCTCTCTCTTGCCTATTGTTTTTCCCCCCACAACTCTTCTTTGATATTTAGTTCAACTTATTCTCAGTCTTTAAAATTGCCCACCTTACATTTTCAAAATTGGGCCAGGGGCTCACTAGTGGGACACAGATTTTTCTCCCTGGGGTTGGATACAAAAAGTGTGAAGTTTTTGTCCATGCAATTTCCAGACCTGCTAGCAGAAGGCGCTCTTCAACACACCTTTCCATGGAGGTGTTTCAGTCTTGGGTTTCCTGTGTTCCAGTGTTGAATCTCCAGTTCAGAGATTCAGTGCAGGTTCTGCTGGCCAAATTCACTGAAGTAAAGCACCTTAACTTCCCCTCCATTTTCCCTTCAAACAGCTGACGGGGATGGAGATGTTAGTTACCCTCTCAGTCAGCTACAGTGAGCCAAGGGTTTTTACTCCAGCTTAATATCCTAGTGGTGGGGGACAGGAGCCCTTCCCGCTGCCATGGGGGCTTGGTAACTCATGTTTGTCATTTTGGCTTCTTTGTCTCTCTGTCCCTCACCCTCCTGGGAGTTGTGTACCACTGTCCTGGTGTACTGACCCCCAAAGCAGATCCTTCAGACAGCTTTTGGCTCTTTCTGTGTTGTTTTTGTGAATGCATTCAGCTCTGCCTGTTAGTCAGTTGCCACCTTCCCACAATCCTCTCCTGAACTTTGAATTATTTTAGCTCTGTGATCTCAAATTCAGAGCTATCCTTCTTTAACCTTAACCTCCTGTACTTTAACTGTCCTACTCTCTCATTCACATAGAACCTGCTTTTTTTCTCATTATCACAACTGTAGTTAATCAACCCTTCCTAGTTTGCAGTGTCCTTTCTAGCTGTACTTATCTTCCTCCTGCTAGAGACCTCATTTCCAGCCATATCACTGATGATTGCTCTAGTATTCTTGAACCCTACTCCCTTTGACCTTGACCCATGCTCAACAGGCCAGTCCCCACCCTGGGTCATCCCTGTTGTCTGATTTCTGTGTCAGATCCCAACAGTTTTGGAAGAAGGAAATGAACATTTGTTAACTAGGTGGCCTACAGAATGATGCTATCTCCACTTATACCTTTGTACTTTATCTAATTCCTACCATTACTGCTTCTCAGCAATTATTCTATTTATCTGTGACATCTTATCATATTCACCACAATGAATGTTCCAGATTTTTGCTATGTACAGACTCTCAATATGACTCCTCTACACTCTCAGCAGATGATCTTGCTTGGTACGGGTGGTGGTTTGGAGCTATGTACCCCAGAAAAACAGGTTCTTAAACTTAATCCATTCCTGTGGGTGTGAGCCCTTATAAATAGGACTTTTTGATGAGATTACTTCAGATAAGGCGTGGCTCAGAATGAGTCTTAATTCTATTTCTGAAGGCCTTAGGGAAGGTCATAGAAAGAGAAAAAAGCCACAGATGGAGCAGCCAAAAAGTTAAAGTAAATGGTCTTGGAAAAGAAGGGAGAGGCCAGGAGTGGCCGCCATGTGCCTTGCCATGTGACAGAGGAGCCAAGGACCAAGGATCACTTGCAGCCAGCCCTAGAATGGCAGTCTTCAGGAAGAAAGCATCACCTTGATAAAACCGTGATTTGGACTTCTAGCCTCAAAACCGTGAGCCAATAAATTCCCATTGTTTAAGCCAACCCATTGCATGGTGTTTGCTTTAGCAATGAGGAAACCAAAATAGTACCTCATGAGAAGACTAATGCCATCCATCATGGAATACCAGGTAGTTCCTGCTTTCAGTATATTTTTCACACTCTCTTTACCTACTCAGAATTTCTTTGTATCTTCAGTTTCTTATCATTTTTCCTCCTGTTTCAGCCAAAGAAGCATTCCTCTTCTTTATAAGACTAGTCCCTCCACCTGAGTTTTTAATTTACTTTTTCCTTACTTAGGTGGGGCCACACTACATCAATTTCTGTTCATTCTATAATATCATCTGTCTCTCTCCCTTCATTAACTTCTACTCAAGTCTTCTCTAATGTGAAGTAAGATGAAGTCCTTCAGTAATTCAGAGTTTCTATCTTATTTCTTTGCTTCATTTCATTACCAGTTTCTGAGAATAGAAGTTATACTATCTGCTCCTATTTCCTTACAACACACTCACTCATTCACTATTTAATTCAACTTATTCACTTAATGGTACTCACCAACCCAGACAGGTCGTCTTTGAGCATGCTATTTAGGAGGCTGTCTCCATTTTCCTCTACCCCTGCACCTGTTTGTTCCCTTCATAATAATTACATTTGATATGAATTTATTTGCTTGTTTATGTGTTTATTGTCTTTCTCCCCAACTAGATTGTAAGTGCTATGAAGACAGTAAATACATCGTTCTATTATGATGTGAATTATTTCACATCAATGCATTAACCAGGTCCTGGCACAGTGCCTGGCACATGGGAGGCCCTTGGCAACTGTTTGTTGAATGAATGATTAATGAATGAATAGTCGACTAAAATTGTTCTCCTGTATATTATCAATGACCATCTAAGTTTTCATTCCAATAGTTTTCTTTAAATTTTCATCCTAATTGATTTTGCTGTAACACTTGGCACTGGTTAAACTTTCCTCTTTGCCCTTTCTTGAAGCATTTCCTTCTTTGATTTCTGTGTCATCACACTGGCTTGGCTTCTCTGTTTCTTCGTCCTTCTCTTTTTCATTTGCCAGCATATTTCTCCTTAGCCACTACCCATCTGTGGCTGTTTCCTAAGGAAACTATGATGTTTTCTTAGGTCTTCATCATTCTTTTTCTTCTCCTTCTCCTCCTCATTCTTTCCCTCCCTCCCTGCCTCTCTCTCCATCTCCTTCCCCTCACTCTCTCAAAAGATCATACCATATCATTAATTTGTCTGTACTATTAGGCTCAAAACTTTGTATCTATGATCCAGAGCATTTATTCCAAATTCCAGTTCTTTCCTTCTAACAGTTTAATTCAATCTTAATATATTGAAGTACAAATATATCATGCTTCCTACCAAACCATGTCTTCTCATGGAATACTCTGTGTTTTAGTTATCTGAGCTGCTTAAGCAAATACTATGAGATGGGTCGGGCTAAACAACAAGAATTTATTAGCTTATGGTTTTGAGGCTAAAAGAAAGTCCAAATCAAGGTGTCATCAAGGCAATGCTTTCTTCCCAAAGACTCTGGCATTTTGGGACTGGCTGCTGGTGATCCTTGGTTCTTCTGTCACATGGCAAGGCACATAGTGGCATTTCTTGGTCTCTTCCTTCTGTTCTGTTTGAGCTTCTTGCTCCCTGTGGCTTTCTTTCTCTGTGTCTGAATTTCATTCTCTAATTAAGGACTCTAGTAACAGGATTAAGACCCATCCTGATTGAGGTGGGTCATACCTTAACTGAAGTAGCCTCACCAAAAGGGCCTCCTTAAGTGTGTTCACACACACAGGAATGGATTACATTTAAGAACATGTTTTTCTGGGATACATACAACTTTAAACCACCACACCCTGGTTCTATTAATAGTTTGCTATGGCAGCTGTAACAAATTACCACAAAATTAGTGGCTTAAAAAAACAAATTTATTCTCTTACGTTTCTGGAGGTCAGGAGTCTGAAATTTGTTTCAGTGGGCTGAAGTCAAGGTGTCAGCAGGGCCATGTTTCCTCGAGAGGCTTGTTAACCATGTCCAAGAAAGGGACTTGGGAGGGGAGCAAGTGAAAAAACACACGAGGATGAGAAGTATAACAGTCAATACTAGGCACCAGCCACGCAGCACACAGTCATCTGCCTTTGGGCTGCCCTGTTGGTTTTTATTGTCTCATTCTTGCATACAATAATATATTGATACAATGGTAAGCATAACATGTCAATCAGGTTATATAACATATCAATTAGATTGTTCCTCACTGTCCTCGAATTATTTAGAGAACAGTTGCTACAAGCTAGGTTTATCAGCTACCTTTGGACACAGGCCCAAGGATGTATGGAGATGGGGGCCACCTCATTGGTGCCAAAAGCCAGCTGCCTGCAGCTGGCTAGGGCCGGGGCCGTCACCCGAACTTGACTGTCCTCACACTCCACCCCTGAGGGTGATGGCCCTGGAGATAGTGGGGGTACACTGCAGCCGTATACCACAACAGCAATATACACAGCAACAGACAGACAGTATATGTCTCATCCTGATGAGGGTGCCCTCTAATCCCTATTTCCAGGTTCCTCGGGAATTCTACCAGTCCTATACTGGGTCAGCTTGTAATTGTTGGATTTGCTGGACCTCACGGTTCATGTCCTTTAGAGCAGCCTGAAAGGATTCTTTATGATCAGGAATGTACACACAACATTCAGTATGTATTAAGGTGTATGTGCCCCCTTGGGCTGCAGTGAGGAAATCTAAGGCCATGCAGTTTTGTAACCCAATGCTCTGTCAACTGGGCAATCACATACTCAGAAGCATTTAAAGCTTGCACAGTGTGCCATGCCAAGGCTTCTACATCTAATTCTCCTTTAATGGCTGCACCTCCAGGACTAAGTATAGCTAACGGGTAGAACCACCACAGGGCTCGCTGGGTTCTGTGCCATCTCTAATATACAGTATTCCAGTTCTGGGGTAACTGGGGCCGGGTGGATAAGATCCGCCCCGGGTATCAAGGGACGTCCCCATGTACATCGCCCTGTCCAATCAGCAGGAAGATATGGCCACTCAGGGTTCCACAAACCCACAAATATCCCTTGGGCAGCTGGTCCGTGGGTTTTGTACCTACATATGGTAGACCATTCCACCAATGAGAGCCACCTGTAACATTCTGAGTAACACTACACATATGTATGGGGATCTCCTCAGCTCATCGGTGCGGGTCCCCCTTTTGTTCAATACATTTAGGTGCGATGCTACACAACTCTACATGTTCAGCAGGAAGCCATCCCCATCTGTTATATAAGGCATAGCTGAACCATGGCCTGGCTGAGTCCATGTCCCGGTGCAACAAGCATTCTACATGGTGATGGATGGCTTCCCATTCTGGGGTTGTTCAGTCAGCTGTCTCTAGCCAGGTCCAGTTGTCCCAGGTAGTAGGGGCGATGCTCCATGCGAGGCCTCCCACTGAACTGCCTGGGAGTTCCATGCACACCCAACAATGAGACTTGTTTTACACTTGAGCATAGGTATGGGCCCAAGCAAGCAAACTGTTAGCATGCATCCTAAGGGTGATAAGACAAATGAGAGTGTGCCACACACAGGGTCTATCCACTGAGGGCTGTGGTGCCGCATTCTCAACCTGCATCAAAATGGGGGAACTCATTATGGGCCGGAGAGCCAATATAAACGTCCCTTTCAAAATGGTTTCTGCTGTTGATGGTGCCATCACTTCTACATGCAAGGGCCAAACATTGGTTTATCCAAGGTGTGATTGACAATTTCCTTTGAATCCTGTTCTCCAGGGAGCAGTAAGAGCAAGCTACTTTACATGGGGTGCTTTAAGGTCCAAGGCCATACTGTGGTTTTAGTTTCTCTGCCATGGAGCACAATCACAACCGGTAACAGAATGTGTCCCTGTGGCCCCATTTGGGGCCTCAGTAAGGGGTCTTTTGTTATAATTTGCAACTGGATTGGAGCCGCTGCTCTATGCAATAGGGCTTCTACGAGCATTACTCCACCCTGTCAGGGGCGCTCATTTAATTGTTGGACCACAGTCCACAGCCTCGTGCCATTTGCGCAGGGACGGCAGTCCAGAACACATTGCCTGTAATCCAGTTTTTTTTTTTAAGATTTTATTTATTTATTCATTTATCCCCCCCTTGCTGCTTGTGCTCGCTGGGTCAGCTAACTACGCCGTGCGGGTGGGCTTGCCTTCACCAGGAGGCCCTGGGAACCGAACCCGGGGCCTCCCATATGGTAAATGGGAGCCCTACTGATTGAGCCACAGCCGCTTCCCTGTAATCCAGTTTTTAATAACCCATTGTATCTCTCAAGCATACCCGCTGCTAGGGGATTATAGAGGACATGAAAGGTCCATTGAATCCCCTGTTGATGGGACCATAATTTTATGTGTTGCCTGCAAAACTGGGTACCCCGATCACTTTCAATTACCATGGAACAGCCATAGAGGACACACACTTGCTGTAAAGCATGAATCGTGCTGATCTGCATTGCTTGGGTAGCAGGGTAAACAAATAACAAACCAGTGGCAGTATCCATGGCTGTGAATATGTATTAACACTGCCTGCTCAAGGGCAGTGGCCCTACATAATCCATCTGCCACCCAGGTCAAGGGAACTCGGCCATGCTCGATCTGTCCCATTCAGGGGGCAAAGGCCCATTCAGGGCAAAGGCTGTTCACGCATGAGAACATTGTGGGCATCCTCTACATGCTTCCCATAGGTCCTTCGTTCCTACCTCTAAACCCCATAATCGGCTGCTTTTGACATGGTGGGGACTCCGGCATGCATCAATTTACGATGCAACCATGTGGCAATATCCTGCACAGTTGTCACCTTCAGGGTTAATTTCGTTAACTGATCTGCTTCCTCTTTTCCAGGACAGGCAAGTGGGCAGTGAGCAGCCACATGATATATCACAACCTCTTTTGAAAGCCCTCATTCCCAGAGGTCTTCCCACATGGGCCTTCCCCATGTAGGTCTATGGGCCATGAGCCAATCCATTTGTTTCCACTCCGGTAACTACACTGTAAGGCCCTTAAAAACAGCCCAACTATCAGTACAGAGTTAAAGGGCTTTCTTCTTTTCCTACAACAAGCCACACAGCCCACAATTCGGCCCATTGGCTACTTTGACCAAAGCCCATTTCATACCATATGGTGTCAGTTTTAGGGTGGATGGCTTCAGCCGTCCACTGAGCAGACTGGCCTTGACTGGCCCCATCTGTATACCATGCAGACTCTAGGACTGTCCCTTCCTCAGCCTTAAAGGGGGATTGGGTGCCCTGGATGGGGATAACTTCTGCCTCGGGACTCAATGTTCCCGCATATGTTAGGAGTCCCAAAACCTGTTGCAGTTCTTTACTTAGAGGACTGGAAGCAAAAGTGCTTCGCTGCTCTAAATATGCACCCCACTTAGCAAGAGTTGCTGTTTGAGCCACTCCACTACGAGGCCAGGCTATCCAGTTCTGTACTCAGCCTTTGATGGGGTAGGTAGTGAATATTTTCACTGGGGCCACTCGTGTTATAGTCTTAGTACTCTGGGCCAAGGCACAAACAGCGGCCAATTGCTTTTCTATCAAACTATAATGCTTTTCTGTTTGTTTCCACAGTTGGCTCCAAAATCCAGTGGGCTGACGAAGTCGTTCCATACTTTGGCATAGACCCCAACCATACCCCTGCTCTGTACATCTAATTCAAATGGTTGACCGGGGTCTCCACTAGGAGAGCCTGGGCCTGCTTAATGGTCCACTTGGCAGCCTCAAATGCCATCTCAGCTTCATCTGTCCAGTCCCAGGTGGTCCCCTTTCAGGTCAACTTTTACAGCGGCTTCAAAATCTGGGCCAACTGTGGCACAAAGACCCCAATACCCCAAGAAACCCAAGAAAACCTATAGGTATCACACTGTAGTGGGGTGGGGAAAGGCTTGTATTTTATCAATAATGGCTCTTGGGATTACTTTTTTCTTACACCAACCACACAATACCCAAAAATTTGACAGATAAGCCAGGTCCTAGCAACTTGTCCTGATTTATTACCCTTCCTTGCTTCTGAAGATGAGTGATCTGTGTGGGCACCACCGCTTCCAAATCTGCAAGAGAATCAGAGGTTAACATAACTTCATCAATATAATGAAACAGTTGTATTGTTCCCGAGTGCTTCCATTGCTCAGTCTTTAGCTACTAAGCTATTACAGATGGTGGGGCTATGAACATATCCCATTGACAAAACAGTAAAAGTCCATTGACGTCCTTCCCATGTGAAACCAAACTGATCCTATGTGGTGTCGGTGATAGTGATGGAAAAGAATGCATTTGCCAGGTCCAGGACAAAATGATATGTCCCCAAGGTAAGAGTCAATGTGTCCATGAGACCCAAAAAAGAGGGCACAGCCACATGGAGGGGGGAACCACCTTGTTCAACTCTCGATGATCAACAGTCATATGCCAAGTCCCATCTGGCTTGCGCACAGGCCACACTGGAGCATTAAAGGGGCTACGTGCCTCCCAGAGGATATGAACTTTAGCCAATTCCTTAATGATAGTAGTAATTTCATCGTGACCACCTGGTAATCTGTACTGCTGGTAATCAGTACAGTCCTGTGAGGCTCTGTCACCGGCACATGATGAGCGTGTCCCTGCACTATGGGCTTAACCGCTCAGACACTCAAATGGAACTCTCCAATAGTAGTTTGCAAGGTAACATTGCGCAGCACATCTACGCCAAGTATATACTCCGGAATGGAGGAGATGCACACTGAAAATTCCCGGGGAGTCGGGTAGATGACCAATTCCAAGATCACCTCGGTCCAGACAACTCATAAGGACCCCTGGCCTGTTTGTCCATATCCATCTACTTAGGCGTATGTGCCCGCGAATTTTTCAGGCTGTCCACATAGGAGGGTACGAGGGCAAGAACTCGCTGAACATTTTGTGGGGACCAGTGGATGGCTAGTTCCACAAAGCGCCTCCAGTCTTTCTGAGGGTCCCCATCTCTGAAGCCTCGGCCTTCATCCTATGTAAAGGTAAATGCTGGCTCGGGGGGGTCCCTCTGGGGTATTTGTCAAATAATCACTCAGTTGAGCGACTGCCTGTATCTGCTTTTTCCTCTGCACATTGCACTGCGGTGGCTCTAACTGTCGCCACATCCAATAGGACCGTATTCGGCTTCCTGTCTATCTTTGTCCAGTCTACTCTGACAGCCAACAAAGCATTCCACATCTTCATACACGTCACCTTAATCGGCCCCCTCCGAAAGTTCTGTCCTTTCAGTTTCACTGCCTGCCTGGGTGCGAAACTCTCCCTTCCTTCAGTAGACACAGGATGGGTTTGTGTATGCAAATTCTCTGCCTCCTCTAAGCTGACCATCATGGCTGTCACTTCATACACTGGTCGACCAACATATGGGGTGAGAATCGCCATCAAGGAACTGAATGGTGGGGATGTGGCATGCTGCACTAAAAGATATCTCATTCGGCTCATAAACCGTTCTGCAGCTAGTCCTTGATCACCAGGATTAAACATGGCATTACGCATACCTATCTCTCGAACCACCTGCACTAAGTCGGCATAGGTTGGCCATCCGGTAATTCACCAGGATCCCGCCACACAGTACGAATCGTGGTCTGCAACCATTCCATCAGGGGATAGTTAGGATTTCCCCCAGCAAGGCGCTGGGCATTCAACAGTCACTGTCTTAACAGCGGATGGTTTGTTAGAGACGCCAGTTTCTCAATCTCTGTTCCAGAACACAAAATGCCATCCACCCCAGCATCCCACAGCCGGAACAGCCACTCAGCTACGGGCTTTCCTGGCTTCTGCCAAAATTGCCATCCCAATTCAAGCAGTTCTGCCTGTGTGTAGGGATGGTACATGGTGTGCTGGACTACATGGGGTTGCCCCACAGGAGCCCCTCCCTGCCCCTTGTCCTCGTCATGTTTCATCTTTTGAGCAACGAATGGGTAGGCTTGCTTTATAGCCCCTCTCTCAACTTCATCCTCAGAGCTACTGTCTACTAGCTCATCTGGTGCTCTTGCTCCTGCTCCTGGTGCTGCATTTGACTACGTAACTGTTCCATCTCCTGCAATTGGCTCGCTTGCTAAAGCGTTTCCTGTGTAGTATCCCAAAGCAAGGATAGGAACACCCATCCTACCCACGCAGCTGCTGCATGTGGTTTCATATCCCACAACAGAGGCTCAGCTTGCTGCAGAGCACTTAGTAAAGCAGCTGGTGTGTTATCTGGGATTTCTGCAGGACAAGCACACCAGTGGGATAGCCACTCTGCCATCCCAGCTCACATACAGGTGGGCGGCCACCCAGAGCCCGTACTCCCTACCTCCTCCTCAGCAGGTGTGGTAGATGTACAGGGCGATTCCTTATCCTGCCAACTACACCAATTGTTAACTGCGTCCAAGAAAGGGACTCGCGAGGGGGGCAAGCAAAAAAACACGAGGAGGAGAAGTATAACGGTCCATACCAGGCAGCAGCCACGCAGCAAACAATTATCTGCCTTTGGGCTGCCCTGTTGGTTTTTATTGTCTTATTCTTGGCATACAATAACATATTGATACAATGGTAAGCATAACATGTCAATCAGGTTATATAACATGTCAATTAGATTATATAACATACTAGGTTATTGTTCCTCAACAGTCCTCGACCCCAGGATTATTTAGAGAACAGTTGCTACAAGCTAGGTTTATCAGCTACCTTTGGACACAGGCCCAAGGATGTGTGGAGACGGGGGCCGCTTTATTGGTGCCAACAGCCAGCTGCCTGAAGCTGGCTAGGGCCGGGGCCATCACCCGAACTTGACCGTCCTCACAAGGCTCTAGGGGAGAATCTGTTTCCTTGCCTTTTCCTGTTGCTAGAGTGGCATTCTTTGAATTACGTAGAGCTCATGGTCCCTTCCTCCATCTTCAAAGATATCAGTGTAACATATTCAAAATCTCTCTTTTCTTCTATCATATCACCTTCTCCTACATAGTGAAATATTGTGTTGCCTCCCTCTTATAAGGACACTTGTAATTGTATTTTGGGCTCACCTGGATAATCAATCATACTCTTCCCATATCAAGACCGTTAACTTCATCATGTCTGCAAAATCTCTTATGCCATATCAGGTAACATAAACAGGTTCCAGGGATTAGGACCTGGATATCTTTGGGGACCATTATTCAATATCCTACCATAGGCACCATTTCTCTTTCAGTCACTTAGGCTGAAATCTTTAAAATCATCTATAGTCCTCCTCCTCCCTTGTGACCTAAGTAATCAGTCATCCATTCTTTTAGAGTCTTTTCTTCTCAGTTGCTTTTATACTCATCCCCTTCTAGTTCAGGCCCTTATTTCCATACTTTTAGTGACTATGAGTATTAAGAGCATGCAACCAAGAAACTGCATTTTAAATTTTATTTAATTTTAATTAATTTACATTTAAAGAGCCTTTAGGGGGAAGACTCCAGAGAATGCTCCTTGCTGGGCCAGGGCAGGTGAATCAATGGCAACAGGTATTCTTGGTCAGCTATGGGGGTGGGGATCATTAGGGCAGCCTGTGTTAGGAAGGAGAAGAAGTTTGAGTGGGAAGTGTTGGGAGTGTCAGGGGCAGGGCTCTGTCATGTAGTTAATAGTCAGGATTTGAACTGAGACCAAATGCAACCGGAAAACTTTTTCCCAGAGAGAAGAATTGCATCAACAAAAGTTTGTAAACAAATGCTACTTTTTGTGGGGAGTCTGAGGGCTGGGGTTTAGGTTATTCTTTTCCAGTCTTAAAGGGTTCTGGTCTGTTTGAAGAACAGGATAAGTGTCATATGTACTTGTTGTGAGCTTTAAGTGAGGAATGTTTGTTGAATTGTTGTGAGCATTAAGTGAGAGCATACACGTAGAACATAGTGCCTATCACATACTATGTGTTCAGTAAACTAGTAGTTAATAACTACCTCTATATGGCATAGTAATTAAACACTTGATTTTTTAAATCAGCGGATCTGGGTTCTATTCCGACTAGCCATGTGCCCTTGGGCAAGCCACTTTAACTTTGTGAACCTTTCAATTTCATCAATGGCAAAATAGGGATTATAATAATATCTATCTTAGAGGTTGTTTTTCTGAAGCTATAAGCATTTTAAGCACATGACATAGCATCTGTCACATAGCATGCACTCAACCATGCTGTTATTATTATATCTGTTATCTACTGGATCAGGAAGCATTGTTACCCCTTCAGGGTGGACAGACATTCTTTTGAGGAATGTGCAGCATCACTTACATCCAGGAGTCCTCTGGAAGAGTACCAAATTTAATAGTGGGTTTCTTGCAGTGGAAGGTCTTCATTAACATGGATGTGGCTGTGGGTGACAAATTTTTGTTCCATACCTTTTCTAGTTCACAAGGTAATAGAACGTTTCCTTGACCTTAGGGGGCAGGAGTCCAGACTTACTTGTACTTGAAACTGAAGTTTGTAGGCCACTAGACTCATGATTTTGGCAATGAATAAGGGGCCTAGAAAATGGATAGACAATGCCGTGAAAGATTGGGAATTACAGAAGCATGGGTGGACAAGAAATCCAGTTTGAAGAGATTTTTGAAGATTGTTGCCAAAGGGTCTTTTCTGAAATTTCCCTCATGGTTTGAAGCTAGCCAAACTGGTCAGGTACAGCTAGGATGTCAGCAAAAGTTCAAAGGTGGAGAGAAGTAAATTACTTTATCTCAGTGATGACTAAAGTAGCACCAAAGATGCTGTTTCTGGAGCATTTAGATGATCTGCAGATAGTGTGCTGAGGACAAATTGGTTTGATCCAGAATGTAGAAAAGAGACTTGGACTTTGGTGTGTTATAGACTGGAATTCCAAAGTATAAAATAATTTGACTTGAGCATCTGTGGAGGTGGAAATGTCTTGATTACCACTCTTCCATCTCAAATGTATTCTTCCCCATCCATCTTAGTATAAAGGCACTGCCATCTACCCAGTTGCTCAATCCAGAAATCTGGGCACCATCCTTGATATCTCTCTCTCTCTCTCTCTCCCCTCCCCCTCCACTTCCTTCTGGTAGGTCCAACTTCCAAAATATATCATAAATCGTATCACTTTTCAGCCTTGACTGCTACCACCTTAGTCTAACCCTCTGTCATTTTTCACCTGGACTACTGCAGGAGCTTCTTAACTAGTCTCCCTGCTTCCACACTTTCCTCCTTTACAGTTCAACCTCTAGAGTGATATTTTAAAAATGTAAGTCAAGATAAGGATTCTTTAAAAAAAAAAATAACCACACTACCATCATCAAAGCTAAAAATTAATTATTCCTTAATATCATTAAATATTTGGTCATTATTCAAATTTCCAATTGTTTCATTAATATCTTTTTTATTTTAGGTTGTTTGAGTTCCCTTCTAATGGGTTCATAGAGCCTGCCAAGAAGTGATAAAATCGATCAACTTACTCTCATATATGCTTGGGTAAAATCTCTATTATGCAAAAAGAGTTATAAGTCATCTCTTTAATGTTATCTCAATCTCAGTTATTTCCCAAAGAATTTAATTTAAAAAATATATCACCTCCAGGTGCAAATAATAAAGCAAAAGTGAAGTGGAGATATAATAATATAGAGTTCTTCTCTAAGTACAGAATGTAGAGAAAGGTGATACTGGTAGGCTGAGACTATCCATAAGTTTTCCTCTGAAAGTTATCCCTAATCAAGACATTTAATAGAATTTTGTTTCAAATTATCTGGAGTTAGTGAGTTTTCTGAATGAAAATATTTGTTACCTAATTCTTTCAGGAATTGTTAAGTTCTTGGTATCCTATGACATAGAAACTGTGAGGCGAAACATATTTGAATACTCCCAGCTGAATAGATATAGAATCAGAACTAACAAGCCATCCAGGTTATATGTTCTGTGGGAAAGGTAGAGATATGTCTATATTTACATCTCTTGTTAAGGAAGGGAGAAACAGATATAGTGTCATAATCAGCTAACATTATGGAATCGGGCAATCTTCTAACTGTTTTACATGTATTAACTCATTGAGTCATCACAATCACTCCGTGATGTAGGTACTATTTTTATTGCCATTTTATAGATGGGGAAGCTGAATTCTAGAGAAATTTGCCCAAGATTACACATCTAATAAGTAACAGAGCCAGGATATGAACCCAGGAAGACTGGCTCCAGAGCTTATGGTAATATTACTTACTGCACTATACATCTCTCAATATAAGGATTTTATTGAAAGCTACTATACTTTTTCTAATGGCAAATATATCATTTCTATTGAAATAACTTACTTATTTTCTGATTCTGACATTTGAGAAACTTTTGGTAGAATAAGATGGAACAAAAACCTGTATGAAAAATTAATATAGAGAGTGATGCTTAGGAAGAAACATGTGGAAGAATATATACCAGATTATGAACTTTGATTACCCCAGGAAGCAGAAGTGAGAAAAGAGAGATGGTAAGGAGGAGAATTATTTTATTTATAGATCTTTGTATTGTTTTAATCATTGCAATGAAAAAATATGCTAATTTTGTAATTTTGGAAGAGGAATTTAATAAAATAATTAAAAAAAAAGAAAAAATGGAAATCATATTTGTTTCTCTTACAGTGGCTTTCCATCACACTTAGCACAAAATCCAAACTCTTTCCTGTGGCCTAAGAGACCCTCCAGGATTTAGCCCATGCCTACCACTATGCTTCTTGCTTATTTTGTTCCATACTCACTGGCTAATTTCCATAAAGCAAAATGTTCCTTCCTTCAAGGTCTTTGCATTTGCTCTTTCCTCTTCCCCCAGATCTTTGCATACCTGGCTCCTTTGCATCATTTAGGCATCAGTTCACATGTCATCCCTTCAGAAAGGTCTGCTCTAACTACTGCACAGCCAATTATTCTCTTTCATATAACCCAGTTTCATTTTTTATGTCACTCGTCACTTTTGAAATTATTTTGTTCATCTCTTTGTTTGACATCTCTCTCCCTCACATGATGGTAAGATCCATGAGGACAGAAAGAAGTATTTTAATGGATTTTTTAGGATAAAAAGTTTTCTAAATGTATACATGTCAGAAAAGGGGAAGTTCTAAGAATTGAGAAACTACTTTAGTACTGCTGGAGTATATAGAAAGAGAGTAAGATAGGGGAGATAAGGAGTGGTTGGATATAAGGCAAGGATCAGGTAGACAGGGACCAGATCATAAAGGGTCTAGTAAAACACACAAAGGAGTTTAGATTGTGTGCTGTAGCTGATGAAGCTCTATTGCAAGATCTTGAGCAAGGGAGTGAAATGATCAGATGTGTGGGTGGTAGGTGAGACAAGAAGTAGACCAGTCAGGATGTCATTACAAAAGTGTGAGCAAGAAATGAAGAATGTCATCACTAAGGAGTGGGAGTGGTTAAGAGGATAGAGAACTGAGTGGTATTAGAGAGGCAGAATAGTGTCAAGAAGGTATAGAGTATCAAGAGAGGTAGGCATTTGTTTAAGATGAGCAAGATTTTCAGAAGTATATGCAGGGGGAAGGAGGTAATAAAAATTTAAAGATACAGGAAAGATAAAGGCTAATGATTTGAGCAAGATTCCTAGCGAGACGGAGGATGGGATTCAGTGTCCAGGTGGAGGTTTGGCCTCCTCCCCTGTAAGAGGCAAGAAGGTAGATATTTACACAGATATAGAAAAGTGTGTGGTGAGGGGACTAAGAAGTTGGGGAAGGTTTACCTGGTGGTTTTTTTTTTTTTTTTTTTTTTTAAATCTGAGCCAGAAAATAGACAATCTGCTGAGACAGGCATGTTGGGAGGGAACACATTGTGCTGCAAGTCTTCAAACATCAGTTTTGGATCAAGGTTTACCTAACAGCTGGACAGGTGAGCCCTCAGCAAATATGTAGTATGTGTTTGAGTGAAGAGCCCATCTGGCCTGTTGATCAAGAAACCTATCATTTCCTGATCTCTGAAGAAGGCCATGGCCTATAGCTTTGAGAACAGAGTATCAGCATTCCCTATCGTCTCCAATTGGGAGAAAATCCCTTTTGCTTCTGTTAATCAGAAACAAATTTGGACTTTTTGGAAAGGAACCTTAAAGAGAAAATCCACGGGGATGGGGGACAAAGAACAAATAGAAGAGCCTGACCTTCCAGAATGTAGATTCCTCATCCAAACTACTGCTGACATGGTGCAAAAGATCAACTCAGTTGGCCCAGCTTTCAGGGCCCCAGCCAGGTCCTTTTCCATTTTTTAGTCCATTTTTATAGACCTTCCATGGTTCTCCCTGTATTGCAGTTGGAGTCGCATCGATAGTCCTTTCTCCTGCATGGTGAGATATATAATCTCTACCATTTGCCTTTGCTGCCTTCATGTTTCTTGTTCCCCCACTATGGAAAACCCACTCTCTTTTCCTCTGTAGACCAAACATTACTTACCCTTCATGTCCCAGATCAACTTTCAGTTCTTTCAGAAGTCTTTCTGATTAAGTTTATCCTGTGGTAATGGCTTAAAGCTGTTCAGCACCTTAATACAGTGGTTCTCAGCCCTCTCTAATCATTCACCTGGGAAACTTTTTTTTTTTTTTTTTTTAAAGATTTTATTTATTTATTCATTTATCTCCCCCTTGCTGCTTGTGCTCGCTGGGTCAGCTAACCACGCCGTGCGGACGGGCTTGCCTTCACCAGGAGGCCCCGGGAACCGAACCCGGGGCCTCCCATATGGTAAACGGGAGCCCTACTGATTGAGCCACAGCCGCTTCCCTCACCTGGGAAACTTTAAAACTACTGTTGCCTAGGCTTCACCCTAGAGCAGGGGTTCTTAACAAGGGTCTGTGAGCTTGAATTGAAATAAAAAAAAAAACACATTATTTTTGTGAGGACGTGTTGGTGCAGGTGTGATATATTTATTAAATAATACACAGTATAGTGTGGACTTAGTAAGGGGTCCATGGTTTTCACCTGACTGGCAAAGGGGTCTGTGGAACAAAAAAGGTTAAGAACTCCTGTCCTAGAGATTCTGATTAAGTTGGTCTGTGGTATTGGTGCAAGCTAATTCTAATGGTCTGCCAAGGTTGAGAACTCCCATATTAAAGGCTCTCTGTGGAATAGAAAAGCAAGAAATCAGGAAAAGTGGGTAGGCAGACAGAGTAGCTCCTTTTTTCCTTAGTCCCTTGTTTGATTTTTGACAATCACCTTGGCATCCATCTCTTTGTAAGGTTTTTTATTAGAGAAGTTGTACACTTAAAATAAAATACAGAGTTACCATATACTACCCTATTATTAAAACTTTGCATTAGTGTGCATTTGTTACAATTGATGAAAGAACATTTTAATAAATGTACTATTAACTGTAGTCCATGGTTTACATTAGGGTTCACTGTGTTGTATGTACTATGCTTTTTGTAA
The DNA here is from genome assembly GCA_026826555.1 of Tolypeutes matacus. NCBI lineage: Eukaryota > Metazoa > Chordata > Mammalia > Cingulata > Chlamyphoridae > Tolypeutes > Tolypeutes matacus. The sequence continues at coordinate 1,197,678 of JAKSZT010054497.1, read as the reverse complement.
ATTTTTTATTCTAGTAATATATATATATATAACCTAAAATTTCCCCCTTTTAACCATGTTCAAGTATATAATTCAGTGCTGTTAATTACATTCAGAATGTTTTTCTGCCATCACCACCATCCATTATAAAATCTTTCTACCACCTAAAATAGAAACTGTACAATATACACATTAACTCTTCATTCCCTACTCTCACCCCAGCCCTGGTCACCTATATTCTAGTTTCTGACTTTATGAATTTGCTTATTCTAATTATTTTATTAATAGTGAGATCAAACAATATTTGTCCTTTTGTGTCTGGCTTATTTCATTCAACATGATGTCTTCAAGGTTCATCCATACTGTCTCATGTATCAGAACTTCATTCCTTTGTATGGTTGATACCACATTTTATTTATCCATTTGACAGTTGATGAACACATGGGTTACTTCCATCTTTTGGCAATTGTGAATAATTTTGCTATGAACAATGGTGTACAAAGATTGTTTGAGCCCTTGCTTTCAATTCTTATTGGCATATACCTAGAAGTGGGATTGCCAGGTCATATGGTAATTCTATATTTAACTTTCTGAGGAGCCACAAAACTGTCTCCTCAATGGCTGCACCATTTTACATTCCCACCAACACCAAACAAATATTCCTATTTCTCCACCTCCTCTCTAACACGTATAATTTTCTGTTTTTTAAAAAATAGTAGCCATTCTAGTGGGTATCACATTGGGACTTTGATTTGCATTTCCCTAATGGCTAATGATGTTGACCATCTTTTCATGTGCTTATTGGCCATTTGTATATCTTCTTTGGAGGAATGCCATTCAAGTCTTTTGCCAATTTGATCATTGTGTTGTTTCTCTTTTTGTTGTTGAGTTGTAGGATTTCAACATATATTATGGATATTAAACCCTTACGGGATATGTGGTTTCCAAGTATTTTCTCCCATGATGTAGGTTGTCTTTTTACATTCCTGATAAAATCCTATGATGCACAAAAGTTTTAAATTTTGATGAGTTCCCATTTATCTGTTTTTTTTTCTTTTGTTGCTTGTGCTTTGGGTGTGAAGTCTAAGAAAACATCGCCTAACACAAGGTCCTGAAGATGCTTCCTTATGTTACCTTCTAGGACATTTAGAGTTCTGGTTCTTATATTTAGGCCTCTGATTCATTTTGAGTTGATTTTTTAATATGGTGCAATGTAGGAGTCCACCTTCAGTTTTTTTGCATATGGAAATCCAGTTTCCCCAGCACAATTTGTTGAAGAGATTATTCTTTCCCATTTGAGTGGTATTGGCAGTCTTGTGAAAAATCAGTTGGCCATAAATATGAGGGTTGATTTCTGAGTTCTCAATTTTATTCCATTGGTGTTTATGTCTGTCCTTGGGCCATACCATGCTGTTTTGATTACTGTGGCTTTGTAATACATTTTACGATCTGCAAGTGTGAGCCCTCTGACTTCGTTCTTCTTTTTAAAGATGGCTTTGGCTATTCACATCCCCTTACTCTTACATATAAATTTCATGATTGGCTTTTCCATTTCTGCAAAGAAGACTTGGAATTTTGAGTAAGATTGCATTAAATCTGTAAATCAATTTGGCTAGAATTGATATCTTAACAATAGTCTTCCAATCCATGAATATGGACTGTCCTTCCATTGATATAAGTCTTCTTTGATTTCTTTAACAATGTTTTGTACGTTTCTGTGTACAAGCCCTTTACCTCCTTGGTTAGATTTATTCCTAGATATTTTATTCTTTTAGTTGCTATTGTAAATGGAATTATTTACTGATTTATTCTTATGTTTCCTCATTTTTAGTGTATAGAAACACTACTGATTTTTGCATGTTGCTCTTGTACCCTGTTACTTTGCTGAATTCATTTATTTGTTGTAGTAGCATTGTTATGGATTTTTCAGGATTTTTTGAATATTGGACCATGCCATCTGCAACTAGGGAAAGTCTCACTTCTTCCTTTCCAATTTGGATGCCTTTAATTTCTTTTTCTTGCCTAATTGCTCTAGCTTGAACTTCCAATACAATTTTGAATAACAGTGGTGACAGTGCACAGCCTTGCCTTTTTTGTGATCTTACAGGAAAAGCTTTCAGTCTTTCACCATTGAGTAGGGTATTAGTTGTGGGTTTTTCATATATGCCCTTTATCATGTTGAGGAAGTTTCCTTCTATTCCTAGTTTTCTATATGTTTGTATCAGGAAATGGTGGTGTATTTTTTCAAATACTTTTCTTTGTCAATTGAGATAATCATGTGATTTTTCTTCTTCAATTTATTAATGTGGTTTATTACACTAATTTATTTTCATGTGTTGAACCACCCTTGCATACCTGGTATAAAACCCACTTGACAGTGGTATATAATTCTTTTAATGTGCTTTTGGATTTGGTTTGCAAGTATTCTGTTGAGGATTTTTACATCTATATTCATTAGAGAAATTTGCCTGTAATTTTCTTTCTTCTTAGGATCATTACCTGGTTTGGGTATTAGGATGATGTTGGCTTCCTGTTCAATTTTTTGGAAGAGATTAAGTAAGTCTGGTATTAGATTGTCTTTGAATGATTGGTAGTATTCACCTGTGAAGCCCTCTGATCCTGGGCTTTTCACCTTTGGAATGTTTTTTAAATTAAATTTTTAAATTTATTTTTTATTTTCTTTACTTTTGAAAACATATTTTAATGAAATTAATATGTCATCAATTCTCAATTTTTTTGCTGTTTTCTTGGTGGTTTTTTTTTTTTTTTTTGCTTGTGTATTCCTTTTTTTTTTTTAATTTTTAAAGAAGCTTTAGATGACATAATTGTTACTTAAAAAATATAGGAGATTCCCATATGCTCCACCCCCTCCCTCTTTGGAGGATTTTTGATGACTATTTCAATCTGTTTACTAAGATTGGTTTGTTGAGGTCTTCTAGATCTTCTAGGGTCAGTGTATGCTGTTCATATGTTTCTAATAATTTGTCCATTTCATCTATGTTATCTAGTTTGTTGGCATACAGTTGTTCATAGTATCCTCTTATGGTCTCTCTTATTTCGGTGGGGTCAGTGGTAATATCCCTTCTCTCATTTCTGATTTTATTTATTTGCGTCTTCTCTCTCTTTTTTTTTGTCGGTCTAGCTAAAGGTTTGTTAATTTTGTTGATCTTCTCAAAACACCAACTTTTGGTTTTGTTGCTTCTCTCTATTGTTTTTTTTGTTCTCAATTTCATTTATTTCTGCTCTGAGCTTTACTATTTCTTTCCTTTGCCTTGGCTTGGGATTAGTTTGCCGTTCTTTTTCTAGTTCCTCTAGGTGTGCAGTTAGGTCTTCGATTTTAGCTCTTTCTTCTTTTTTAATGTAAGCATTGAGGGCTATAAATTTCCCTCTCAGCACTGCCTTTTCTGTATCCCATAGGTTTTGATGTGTTGTGTTCTCATTTTCATTCATCTCAAGATATTTACTTATTTCTCTTGCAATTTCTTCTTTGACTTACTGATTATTTAAGAGTTTGTTGTTTAACCTCCATCTATTTGTGAATTTTCCCTTTTTCTGCCTGTTATTGATTTCTACCTTCTTTACATTATGATCAGAGAAAGTATTTTGTATAATTTCAATCTTTTAAAATTTATTGAGACTTGTTTTGTGACCCAACATATGGTCTATCCTGGAGAAAGATCCATGAAAAGAATGTATTTTCTGCTGTTTTGGGTTTTAATGCTCAATAAATTTTTAAGTCTTTTTCATTTATCATATTGTTCAAGTTCTCTGTTTCCTTATTTATCCTCTGGTCAGATATTCTATCCAATGATGAGAGTGGTATATTGAAGTCTCTAACTATTATTGTAGAGACATTTGTTTCTTTCTTCAGTTTTGCCAGTGTGTCCCTCATGTAACTCGGGGCATGAAGGTTAGGTGTATAAATATTTAATATAGTTATTACTTTTTTGTGAATTGCCCCTTTTATTAACATATAACGAACTTCTTCATATCTTATAACAGTTTTGCCTTTAAAATCTATTTTGTCCAATATTAGTATCGTTACTACAGATATTTTTTTATTACTTTCTGCATGGAATATCTTTTTCGAATGTTTCACTTTTAACTTGGTTGTGTTCTTACATCTGAGGTGAGTCTCTTGTACATAACATACAGATGGCTCATATTTTTTATCCATTCTGCCAGTCTCTGTCTTTTGATTGGGGAATCCAATCCATTAATATTCAGTGTTATTACTGTAAAGGCATTACTTTGTCCATTTTATCCTTTGGCTTTCCGTTGTCATTCATATCTTACTATTGTCTGTCTTTTTACCCTTTAAGTTATCCTTACTAATAATTTTCATTTCTACAAACCTCTCCATGTCTCTCACCCTTGTTTTTTCCTTTTCAGGTTGTAGCACTTCCTTTAGTATCTCTTGTAAATCTGATCTTTTGTTAGCATACTCTCTGTTTTTGTTTGTCTGTGAAGACTTTAAATTTGCTCTCATATTTGAAGGACAGTTTCGCCAGATACAGAATTCTTGGCTAGAAGTTTTTCTCATTCAGTACCTTAAATACATCATTATGCTTTCTTTTCCCCTCTATGGTTTCTCATGAGAGATTAGCACTTAGTTTTATTGAGGTTCCCTTGTATGTTGCTCCTTTCAGAATCCTCTATCTCTGATATTTATCATTCTGCTTAGTAAGTATCTTGCAGTAGGTCTATTGAGATTTATTCTGTTAGGGGTGCATTTTCCATCTTGGATATTGATATTTATGTATTTCATAAGGTTTGGGAAGTTTTGGGTCATTATTTCCTCAAATATTCTTTCTGCCCCTTTTTTTCACTCTTTTTCTCTTCTGGGACACCATTAACACCTATGTTTGTGTGTTTTTTCATGGTCATTTAAAAATAATTCCCTGAGATCCTGTTTCATTTTTCCATTCTTTGGCTTTCAGGTTCCTGTCACTATGTCTGCTGTTCTCTTTTTCAACCAGGTTCCTTCCCTAGAACTCAATCCTAAAGGTTTAAAGCTATGACTTCCCCAGGTTTCTGACTTGCCTTCACCTGGAATTTGATTCCATTTTCAGGTTTCTGTCCCTGCCATGCCAGAAGAATCCCCTCTTCTTCCCTTCTTCCTCTTAGGAACTCAAAGCTTGGACCTGACAACTCCATGAATTTGGATTACTTCAGCATCCAAGTATGCCGTCTGGACCCCAGTATCTTACCCTTGCTCAAATGGTACATTAAAACAATGCTTCAGTGTTTGGTACAAATATATCTGATCATCTCACCTCTACCAAAAACTCAGGCTTTTGTTGCCCGATTTTCCTTTCTAGCACCTAGAACAGAGGTAGATACCTAGTAGTTGCTCAGTGAGGGCACTGGGTTTATTTTACTAACTTGAAAACTTATGAAGTTGGAGAGAGTTTGGGTTCCAGAGATGGTGAAGTGCCTAGCTGGCTGTCCTCCTATCAGGACATCTTCATTGTCCTCATTTAATTCCAGCCTATGTTTAGTTAACTGAGCAGGACTGACTGCTGTTTGACCCAATATGGTCTTGTCAGGTATTGATCAGATTATTCTGTCAACATATAACTGTGCTGACATAAGGAAGGAGAAGAAGATTTTTAAAAAAGAGAAATAAAATAAGGTGCATACTCTTCTACCTGGTAGCAGATTGTTGGAGAAGGTCTTGGCAAATTAGTGAAGGAAAACTCCTCTTTCTAGGCCATGCTTAATACCCTACTGGTCCCTGCTGCCTACAAGCCCTCTGGCTACTGCCTGTTTTGCTTGGTGGCATCCCAAGCTGGGAAACTAACTTTTTCCCTTCCAGTTCTCATTCCAGCCAATAAACTTAATGCTTTTTGACTGATGACAATGTAAGATGTTATTCCTCTCACCGAGATAAACATTTTAAAAGAAGCTGCTCAGAGGCAACAAAGCAGATGGAAATTCTGGCAATAAAGCAAGCAAATAGGGGGAGCCTTCTTTTTTCCTAGAAGGATGGAAAAGTGGCCTTCCCAGTGCCCTCAAACCCCATTATATTCAGTGCAATGCTGTAGGCCACCAAATAACAAACAAATAAGAAAATAAACAATACAAAAATCCTGAGCCAAAGGACACCTGCTGACCCTTAGATCATGAACTGATTTTGCCAATAAAGTCAAACTTCTTAATTTTGCAATGAGAAAACTGAGACCCAGAGAAGAAAAATGACACGCCAAGTATTACACAGAATAAAGTCTAGAATCCAGGCACCTAGAGTTCCAGCCAAATGAGAGTTCTTGGTACTTGGCTGCTCTGATTCTCCCATACAGTTTCTGCTAAAAGTTGACTTGGAATCTTTAGTCTTTTTCACAAGTAAGTGAGGTCCAGGAGAGTCTCATTTTGTGTATGCTCTTATTGGAATTCAGAGCAAACTCTCACAAGGACACAAGCGTATGATGGGGATAAGGTGGAGCAGGGAACTGAGGTGAGTAGGTTATACCTGAGAGCCAGATCAATGCAGTGACTACAAAAAGGAGAATGAAAGTGAGAAAAACCTGAATTGAGGAGGAAGTCACAGTTAAACTTCCCTTTCATAGCTTTCTAAATAAGTGCTATTGGCTTTGGCTTAAGAGGGGAGTCTTGTTAGGAGACTTCTTCTTGAATTTGGGCCAGGACATCTTGGACAAAGTTGCACAATGCATATGATTGCCCAGGAGACCTGTTTCCCAGTTACTGCCTTCTCAAGCAGGCCAAATAGCCAGAATTCTCATTTGGTGGTTTTCTGAAGTTCTCCTCATCACACTGTGGGTTCCAAAGTGGAACAAGCATTCTTCATATAATTTCAATTTCTTGTTGCAAAGTGGGGGTGGCATCTGGGGTCTGTTTCCATCACTTTGGAGGACTGGAAGTAGATTGGGGAACTCCAATCCCACCTCTGTCCTCCTGGCTCAAGGAGGGTGAGATAAATGTTGGGAGACAGTAATGAGGTCAGCCTCTAGTGTGATTTTTTTTTGAAGAGTGACTTTTATCATGATGAACCTTGGCAGTGTCCACTCTCAAGGCCTTAGATGGCTTTTTAGGCTTTGGTGCTAATACTGCCCAGGAAATATCTAAGGCATTTGCACTAACATTGCCCCTCACCTGGCCATTGCCTCCCCTATACATTGTTTTTCCCATAACAGTCACAGATATAAAACTGTAGATAATTTCTGAATGCCAGGCTCTCTCCCTAATACATAGTATACCTTTATGCCCTTTGCCCCTGACTTTCCTAGTTGATAGGGTAGGTTAGGGTATTGTAGTTACTGAGTTCATTTCAAATCAGAGCTGATCAACCCTGCAGCTGAGCTTAAATTTTCTTTCTCTTCCTGGAAGTAAAGAAGGCAACTCACTGTTTGCCAGAGAGGGGAAGAGTCAGGAGGGCCCTTCTCCACCATTCACAATCATATTCATCCACGCATTATCCTGGAATCTCTGGTATAGAAATTGCTTGGAGTGAACTGAGGGCTTCCTTGACTGGATCAAATAACACATCACCTCTGGTCACTTACCTGGTAAACAAAGTAGAATAAGGCTGGATAGGGAAGGAAAAGGACGGAGTAGTGTCACGAGCAAATCTGTCTTGATGAACAGAGATTCTTATTTGCAATAACACACTGGGCGTGGAATACTGTGAGTGCTGCCACAAGGGAAGAGCAGATGGGGAATGACATAGCTTTCAGCAAACAGGACTAGATATAGATATAGAAACATACAGAAGAGGCTAGAGGTGGTTTTTTGAAGTCAGCATGAAATAAAATTTATTCACAAGCACACCCGAACTTCTTGAGATTTTTGAACAGATGAAGCAGAAAAGGTGCTGAGCAGTTGCCTTAAACTGTCAGTAACAGTGACTCAAACATTCATGAGTTTCAAATCAGAATACCATCTATAGCCTTGAGGCTGAATCTAAGCTAGGGCTAATATCCAGTTGAGAGAGTTGCCTGTTCTAGGCTTTTCCTTAAGCTAGCAAGACCTGAAATTGGTCATGTGCATCCATGAAACCAGGCACTTTGGTAAAAGTACATGTTTCAATTTTTCTTTATTTTTATGGTGACTTGGCTAACTGGATTGGTTGGGTGCCAACTCAGCAGGAAATGAACATGGGATAGTTGATTTACAGCAGGACCCATCCATTAGTTTGGTTCTATTTTAAAGCCTCTGATAGAATTTAAAATCAATGACATGAGAGTGGATCCTGTAACCTATTCAGAAATTTTAAAAAGAGTTCTTGAGTAGCAAATCCTATTTCCATCAATGAGAGAGAGGGAAATGCTTTCCTGACATTCAGAATATCTAGCATCTTTAAATTAATAATGGCAGTCATCTTGTCCAAATCACTGAGTGATATGCTCTGTTTAAGAAACAAGACTTATCAGTAAGACTTGGGAGAAGAAAGGAGTATATAGGTAATGGATTCTAGGAAGAGTCCAGAAACAACTTTAGCCCCATAGACTCCAAGAAGAACTAAGACAAGTATCTGGGTAGAGAGTTGAAGGCATGCCAAAATCATAAGCAGAGACAGATAAAGGAAAGTATTGAGAGAAACAGGATAGGGAAGCAGAGGTAGAGAGAAAGAGGGTCTGGGTCATATGGGTCAAGGGCCACCCAAAGGTGCTGCTAACTTAGATTCCCTTTCCTTGGTTTAGGCTTTTGGAAACATTTGGGGCTTATAAGTGGGCTGGGGACCTTGATGTTCTCCAAATATTGATAGCATCAATCTGGAGTCAGATTCTTTATGAACGTCTCTGTCATCTGCCACTTTCCATGACCACTATCACCCCAGCGTTTTTTATTCATTCATTTAACAAATAGGTTTTGAATCTCACTATGTGTCAGGTATATATGAAGTGATAAGGATATATCAATGAACAAGATAGACAAAAATCCTTCCTCTACCGGGTTTGGTTCCCGGGGCCTCCTGGTGGGGGCGGGCCTGCCCGCACGGCGTGGTTGGCTGACCCAGCGAGCACAAGCAGCAAGGGGGGGATGAATGAATGAATAAATAAAATCTTTAAAAAAAAAAAGAAAAAAAAAAAAAATCCTTCCTCTAGTGGAGTTTACATTCTGGAAGGGGAAGTAAATAGTAATTTGAGATAATGGTAAATGTTATGAAGAAAAAAAACCAAGATTATGTGATAGAATGACTTGGGGGCAGTATGTGAGTGTGTGTGTGCATGTGCATGTGTATTCACATATCTACACTAATTTAGTTTGGATGCTAAGAGATGGCATCACCAAGGAAGTGACATTTGAGCAAAGATTTGAATGACAAGAAAGAGCCAGTCAGTTAAAGATATGGGGGGAAAGCATTTTATGTATAGAGAAGAGCAAGTGCAAGTGCCCTAAAGAAGGAACAAGCTCTGTGTGTTTGAAGAAAGGCAGGAAGGCCAGTGTACTACAGCATGTTAAATGAGGGAGAGAGTAGCAGGCGATGAGATCAGAGAGGTGGGCAGGAGCCTGATAAAGTAGGGCTCTGTAGTCTGTGGAAGGAAATTGAATTTTAATCCAAGAGTAATGGGAAGGGGGGTGGTTGTGGCTCAAATGGTTGGGCGTCCGCCTGCCATATGGAGGGACCTGGGTTCAATCCCCGGGACCTCCCGGTAAAATAAAAAAAAAAAAATATAGAAGGCGCATGGGCCGCCAGGCTCCGGGAGCCATGCAGCAAGATGATGATGTAACAGGAGAGAGACGCAGGGGAGAGTCAAGACGAGATGCTCCGAAATCTCTGAAAACCAGGAACTGAGGTGGCGCAGGTGGCAGAACACCTCTCTCCTACATCGGAGGCCTTCAAGATCGAATCCTGGTGAAGAATGGAGGAGAAGGATGAGAAGAGATGGCAGGAAACAGACACAGAGAATTGCCCAGCGAATGGACACAAAACAGCAAATGGGGAAGGGGGGGTTTAAAATGAATAAAGTAAATAAAAAAAAAAAAAGAGTAGTGGGAAGCCATTGGTGGATTTTAAGCAGAGGTGTTACATATGATATGCATTTATATTTTAAAAAATCATTCCATTTACTGTGTGAGGAATGAATTGTAAGAGGGCAGGACCAGAGACAGAAAGACCAATTTGGAAGTTATTGAAAAAGTCCAAACAAGAGATAATGGTGATTTGAACTAAGGTGATGGTAGTGGAGATGGATGTGGGAGGATAGAGGATATAGTATGTACTTTTGACATGAGTTGTAGATGTATTACATGTCAGATACAAGGGAAAGGGAAAAATTAAGGATAAATTTATGCAACTGGGTAAAATGTGGTCTATTTCCTGAGGTAGGGAAATCACTCACCTCACTAATGGGGGTTTAATTTTGAGTGAAAGAGAAACCAACACTACAATTTTGAACATGCTGAGGTTCAGATGTTCAAAATTAAATGTCAGTTAGGTAATTGGGTATATGGATTTGGAATCCACTGGAAAAGTCAGACTTGGTGACATAAATTTGGGAGTTGTCATTTAAGTCATATGGCTAGATAAGATAAAAGAGGGAGGAAGTAGAGAGAAGAGTAGAGGGTTAACTAGGAACAAACTCTGAGCAATGCCATCAATTAGAGGTTGAGCAGAGGAGAGGAGTAAGCACAGGAAATTCAGAAGGAGCAGTTGGTGAGAGAGTAGGAAATCCAGGAGAGGGTATCATCTTGGACAACAAGAGAAGAAAATATTTCAAGAAGGAGGGATTGTATTTTCCAAAGAAAGCCATAACAATAAATCCCATCCCATATGCTTTTCTTTTTTTTTTATTGTGGGTAAAAATCAAATTTTTCACAATACATACCAATATTTGTAAAATGATATATAAATATATATGCATATATGTGCATTTGCTTACAAAAATGTTATATATATATATATATATATATATATATATATATATATTAAAGGTGCTTAGATTACCTAAATATTACACAAAAACTACAGGGATTCCCATGTTCCCCACCTCCCACACCTCCCACAACATTCCACACAAACATCCCCCACAAGTGTGGCCCATCACCCTCAATGGACCTACACATCCTGGGGCCTTGCCATCAACCATGGACCACAGTTCACATCGTTGACCACACTCTCTCCCACACAGTTCTGAATGGTGTGTGCTGAACAATGTGAACTTGCCACTTCCCCATTAAGAAATGGATTCTCTATCTCCTGCCTATGAACCTGCATGGACTTTTATGACTGTTCTGACGAATAGAGTGTGGTAGCAGTTACACTATGTGACTTCAGAGACTAGATCATAAAATACAATTCAGCTTCTGTTTGGCTCTCTCTAGAGACATAAGCCTTTGAAGCCCTAAGCCACCATGTCAAAAGTCTGGTTAACTTGGCATGACCATGCTGGAAAGACCACTTGAAGAGATCACATAGAGATAGGGAGAAATGCCCGAGAAACCCAAGGTATTCCAGCCCATGACTGCTTAAGCCTCCCCAGAGCAGGCATGAACTTGTGAATGAACAAGCCTTCAGATGATTCCAGCCCTAGTCACTATCTCACTGCAACCGTGTGAGAGACACATGAACCACCCAGCCGAGTTGTTCCCAAATACCTGACACTTAGAAATTAAGAGAGATAATAAATGATGGTTTAAACCACTAAGTTTGGAGTGATATTTAATACAGCCATAGATCATCAGAACAAGGATGAAGACAGAAAAATGCCCATTGCCTTTGGTAAAATGGAGAACATTGATGACATTGGAAAGAGCAGATTCAGTGGAGAAAAAGAATGGAAGCCCAATTGGAGTGGCTTGAAGAGAGAATAGGAAATGAGAAAGAGGAAACAGTGACTGTAAAGTATTCTTTCAAGTTTTCAGTGAAGGAGAATGGAGACCATGGGAGAATAGTTAGAAGGATCAAAGGAAAGTTTTTCTTTTTTTAAAATGTCAGATTCTTGAGAATGTTTATGTGATGATGGAGAAAACTCAAAAGACAAAATAATGGTTTAAAAGAGAATGACTCACTTGAATAATATAATAAATGAACTAGACTTCACAAACATATATAGAACATTGTACCAAAAAACAACAGTATATACATTCTTCTCACGTGCTCATGGTTATTTTTTTCAGGATAGATAATATGTTGGGTAACAAAACAAGTCTCAATAAATTTTAAAAGATTGAAATTATACATATTTCTGATCATAATAGAATGAAGCTGGAAATCAACAACAGGTGGAGAAAGGGAAAGCTCCCAAATACATGGAGGTTAAACAACATACTCTTAAACAGTCAGTGGGTCAAAGAAGACATCGCAAGAGAAATCAGTAAATATCTTGGAACAAATTAAAACAAGAACACAACATACCAAAACCTATGGGGAATGAGGGTAGTTCAATGTTTGACTGCCTGCTTCCCATGTATGAGGTCCCAAGTTCAGTCCCTGGTACCTCCTGAGAAAAACAATTTCTGGAATGCAGGGAAGGCAGTGCTGGGAGAAAAATTCATAGCCCTCAAAAATTACATTAAAAAAGAAGAAAGAGCTAAAATCAAAACCTAACCAACACCTACAGGAACTAGAAGAACAGCAAACTAATCCCAAAGTAAGCAGAAGGAAAGAAATAACAAAGATCAGAGCAGAAATAATGAAATTGAGAACAACAAAAAAATACACAATAGAAATAACAAAACCAAAAGTTGGTTCTTTGAGAAAATTAACAAAATAGACAAACCTTTAGCTAGACTGACAAAGGAAAAAAGAGAGAAGCTACAATAAAATCAGAAATGAGATGAGGTACATTACTATTGACCCCACAGAAATAAAAGAGATCATAAGAGGATACTATGAACAGCTGTATGCCAAAAAACTAGACAATGCAGACAAAATGGACAAATTCCTAGAAACACATGTACAACCTACACTGACCCTTGAAGAAATGGAAGACCTCACCAAACCAATCACAAATTAGGATATTGAAATAATCATCAAAAACCTCCCAAAGATGAAAATCCCAGGACCAGATTGAATTCACAGGTGAATTCTACCAATCATTCAAAGAACAAATAACAATATTGCTCAAACTCTTTCAAAAGTTAGAACAGGAGAAGACGTTACCAAACTCATTCTACGAAGCTAACATCACCTTGGTACCAAAACTGGATAAAGATAACATGAAAAAAATTATAGACCAGTTTCTCTAATGAATGTAGATGCAAAAATCCTCAATAAAATACTTGCTAATCAAATCCAACAGCACATTAAAAGAAGTATACAACATGATCAGGTGGGTTTTATCCCAGGCATGCAAGGGTGGTTCAACACAAGAAAATCAATCAATGCAATACATCACATTATTAAATTGAGGAAGAAAAAAATCACATGATCATCTAGACAGAAAAGGCATTTGACAAAATCCAACATCATTTCTTGATGAAAACTCTCTGAAAGATAAGAATAGAAGGAAACTTTCAGGGAGTGCATGTAGCTCAAGTGGTTGATCACCTACTTCCAATATATGAGGTCCCGGGTTTGATCCCCAGTACCTCCTAAAAACAAAACAAACAAACAGAAAAGCCAACTCTCATTGGGGAGTGGATGTAGCTCAGTGGTTGAGTGCCTGCTTCCCATGTGCGAGGACCTGGGTTCAATCCTTGGTACCTCCTTAAAAAAAAAAAGAAGGAAACTTTCTCAACATGATGAAGTACATATATGAAAAACCCACAGCTAACATTGTACTCAATGGAGAAAGACTGGAAGCTTTCCCCCTGAGACTGGGAACAAGACAGGGATGCCCAGTATCACCATTGTTATTCAATATTGTGCTAGAAGGCCTAACTAGAGCAATTAGGCAAGAAAGAGAAATAAAAGTCATCCAAATAGGAAAGGAAGAAGTAAAACATTCACTGTTTGCTGATGACATGATCCTATATCTAGAAAATCCTGAAAAATCCACAACAAAGCTATTAAAATTAATAGATGAGGTCAACAAAGTGGCAGGATACAAGATTAATATGCAAAAATCAGTAGCATTTCTATTTACTACTAATGAGAAATCTGAGGAAGAAGTCAGGAAAAAATCCCATTTACAATATAGACTAAAAGAATAAAATATTTAGGACATAAAGGATTTGTATTTGGAAAACTACAAAATATTGCTAAAAGAAGCCAAAGAAGACCTAAATAAATGGAAAGACATTCCATGTCCATGGTTTGGAAGACTAAATATCGTTAAAATGTCAGTTTTACCCAAATTTATCACAGATTCAATGCAATACTAATAAACTTCCAACAGTCTTTTTTAAAGAATTGGAAAGGCCAATTATCAAATTTATTTGGAAGGGTAATAGGTCCCAATAAGCCAAAAATGCCTTTAAAAAGAAGAATGAAGTTGGAGGACTCTCACTTCCTGAATTTAAAGCATATTAGCTACAGTGGTAAAGACAGCATGGTACTGGCATAAAGATAGATATGTTGACCAATGGAATAGAATTGAGTGCTCAGAAATAGATTCTCAAATTTATGGCAAAATAATTTTTGACAAGGCAGTAAAGCCCACCCAGCTGGGCCAGAACAGTCTAGTCAACAAGTGGTGCTGGGAGAACTGGATATCCATATCCAAAAGAAAGAAGGAGGATCCCTATCTCACACCTTATACAAAAATTAACTCAAAATGCATCAAATACACAAATATAAAAGCTACAACCATAAAACTCCTAGAAGAAAATGAGGGAAACATCTTCAAGACCTGGTGGTAGGTGGTGGTTTCTTAAACCTCACACCCAAAGCACGAGCAACCAAAGAAAAAAAGATAAATGGGACCTCCTCAAACTTAAACACTTTTGTGCTTCAAATGACTTTGTCAAGAAAGTGAAAAGGTAGCCTACTCAATGGAAGAAAATATTTGGAAACCACATATCTGATAAAGATTTGATATCCATGTTATTTAAAGAGATCATACAACCCAACAATAAAAAGACAAACAACCCAGTAAAAAAATGAGCCAAAGACTTGAACAGACATTTCTCTAAAGAGGAAATACAAATGTCCAAAAAATTACATGAAAAAACGTTCAACATCATTAGCTATTAGTGAAATGCAGATAGACTACAATGTGAACTATGGTCCATGCTTAATGGCAAAGCCCCAGGATGCATTTATCAATTGCAATGAATGTGCCACACTAATGAAGGATGTTTATGTGGGAGATGTGGGGAGTGGGGCATATGGGAATCCCTATTTTTTTGTGTAACATTTATGTAAACTAAGTATCTTTTTAAAAATAAAAAAACAAAAAACAAAAAAAAAACCCTACAATGAGATATCAATTCACAGCTTATAGAATGGCCATTTTTTTTACAAAAACAGAACACTGTAAGTGCTGGAGAGGATATGGAGAAAAAGGAACACTCCTTCCCTGTTGGTGGAAACGTAGAATGTTGCAGCCTTTGTGGAAAACAGTTGGTGTTTCCTCAAGAAAGTAAATATAGAACTGCCATATGATCCAGCAATCCCATTACTAGGAATATATTCAGAAAAACTGAAAGCAAGGATGCAAAATGACATTTGTGCACTGATGTTTGTAGCAGCATTATTCACAATTGCTAAAAGATGAAAACAACCCAAGTGCTCTTCAACCAATGAGTGGATTAAAAAAATGTGGTATTTCCCTATAATGGAATGCTATTCAGCTGTAAGAAGAAATGAAATCAGGATGCATATGACAATATGGATGAATCTTGAGGAGATTATGATGAATGAAATAAGTCAAACACAAAAGGACAAATATTGTATGGTCTCACTAATATGAACTAAAATCATGAGTAAACTCATGGATGTAAACTCTAGAGTATAGGTTACTAGGAATTTGATTGTGGGTTGCAAATGGGAGCTGATGCTTAATGCATGTAGAATTTTTAATAAAGTTTATTGTAAATTTGTGGAACTGAATATAGTTGATGGTAATACATTATAGTGAGTATAACTAACACTGCTGATTTATAAATGTTATTGTGGCTGAAAGGGGTAGCCTGTGGATGTAATATTTCAATTGAAAGGAAGTTAGAGAATAATGTAGGGACTGTATAACCTAGTGATTTTCGTTTGAAGTGATTTGGATGAAGATTGTGGTTAATAGCATAAGAATGTTTTTCCTTTACAAAGTGTTAAGTATATGGTGATACATGGGAAAATTGCAACTAATGTAACTTATGGATTATAGTTAGTAATATTTTAATATTTTTGCATCCATGGCAAAAAAATATATCAATTCTAAGAAACAAAAATAGGGGGTATAAGGGGTATGAGATTTTTCCTTTTGGATTAAAGAAAATCTTCTAAAATTGAGTGAGGTGATGACAGTACAATTCTGTGATGAATATGAGAGCCTCTGAGTGTACACTTTGAATGGATTGTACAAAACATGGGACTGTACAATACAATGAATCCTGTGGTGGAAGATGGACTGTGGTTAACAGAACAAATATGAGAACATTCGCTTATGAACTATAACAAGTATATAATACTAATACAGGATGTCATTAACCGGGTGGATTGGGGGAAAAGTACACCAAATGTAAGATATTGGCTATAGTTAGTAGTAATGTTCTGATGATGTTCTTTCATAGTTTGTAACAATTGTTTCACAACAATGCAAGGTGTTGGTGGTGGGGTGATGTATGGGAGCCCTATATGATGATATGCATGTTTGTTTTGTAAGTTCAAAACTTATGCTATACACTTATTGTTTATGGATATTCACATATGAATGATAAACTTCAATAAAAAAGTTTTTTAAAAAAGAGAGAATGACTCATTACATCATTACCTCTTTCTTGGACTACTGCAATACCTTCCTAAAGGGTCTCTCTGTTGCTGATTTCTTCCCATTCTAGTTTGTCTTGCATACTGCTACTAAATTTTTCTAGATTCTTAGACGCATTTCATTATATCACACCCTATCAAAATGAAACCAAACCAAACAAAACCAAACCAGTTTTCAGTGGTTTGCCTTTGCCTTACAGGTCAAGTCATAGAGTTACTGATTTCCAGAGTTTGAAGGCAACAAAGATAATTTAATCCATGCCTCTTTTAGGTACAGAACGGGAAGGTGACTTGCCCAAAGCCAAACAGTTGCTCAGTGATGCAGAAATAGAGCCTGGAACCAGTACTCATGTGTCAACGCCCAATGTTCTTGGGCAGCTTTGGCCTCATTAAAGGCAGCCAAAAAGGGTAGATCAGGAGGGGCTAGGGTCTGGATAAGATCTACTAGTTCTTAAAAATCAAAGAACATCTCTCCAATTCCACAGCAATCACCTTCATTCAAGCCCCCATCACTTCTCATATGTACAATCTCAATAATTCCTAAATGACAATTAACAAGGAGATGATGATGGACAGTGCCCATCCCAAGGAAGAGAGAGAGTCTGCAACTGCAAGGAAGATAGTTCCATCCATCTGCCCCATGGGATTTAAGCCCCCTCTCAATTAAAAGCAGAGTGGCCATCACTATCCATCCTCAACATTGGAGAATGAACAATGGACTAAAGTAGACTTATTATTCTATTATAGATTTATTATTATTCTAGCAATGGAAGAACTCTTATCACTGATATGAAGGCAGTAGCCACCAGAGGTTCTGAAGGATGGGAGAGGAAAGAATAGTTGTAATATGGGGGCATTTTCTGGACATTGGAGTTGTCCTACATGACATTGCAGTGATGGATACAGGCCATTGTATATTTTGTCAAAACCTAAAAAATTGTGCAGGACAGGGTGTAAAATACAATGTAAACTGTAATCCATAGTTAGTAGCAATGCTTCAATATGTGTTCATCAATTGTACCAAATGTACTACACTAATGAGGGATGTTGTAGAAGTGAGAAAGTGTGGGAGTGGGAGGGAGTCGAGCATATGGGAATCCCTCATATTTTTAATGTAACATTTATGTAATCTAAAGCATCTTTGAAAATAAAAAATTAATAAAAATAATTTCCTAAATGTTTTGATTCCTGATGCACACCTCCTCTTTGGGAGGCAGCATAGCATAATGTTTAAGAGCACAGGCTGTGCTCTTAATAGTCCTGTCGAAGAATATTCTAGAGTTTGACTCTGACCTCTACAACTTATGACCTTGGGAAAGTTACATAATTCTTTTGTGCCCCCATTTCCTCTATAAAATGGGGCTTCAGGCAAGGCAGGGAAGATTTCTCCTACAGCACCACTCATGCCAACATAGTACTGTTTAATACCATCTAAAGAACTAAGCCTGCACCTAATATTCCTTGAGATCAGGACTAGAGTCCAAATGAGGACTCACATACTATATATTTAAATATCTAATAGTTATAAATGAAGTTACATTTTTTCTAGCCTTCTACCTTGACAATATACCTTCTTAAATGACAGACTTTACAAAACACAAAGTGTGAATGAAAGTTAGCAAAATATCAAGATAACTGGATTTAATTATTATTGCATATGTCTGGATATTCTATGGTGGGCTGGCGATGTTTGGATGAATAATAAAATAAAGACATATATAATTAATACAATACTATATATTTATTCCATAAAATTTATTTTTCTTGCCTTTATGTCAGTAAACTCACTGGTTACATTGTTATAATCAGGATTTCTGCATAATTTGTTCTATGGACAGTAAAGATCTAAAGAAGTAAATAAAATATAATTGTATATAAATTGTAAAGTTTGAATACATGTTCATCAAAATGTAAAATAAAGCATTTAGAAGTTAAAAAGTTAAATTTATTTTTCATGTTTTCGAAACAGTAACTTTTCTTCTAAAATATTCAGACTCAGCAATACAACTGGAAAAATACCTTGAATAAAAGGGGGAAAAGGTAAAGACAAATGAGTTTATATGGCTAAGAGACTTCAAAGTGAGTTGGGAGATCATACTAGAGGTAACGCTTATGCACATCTCAGCAGGATCGTATAGACTGCCAAAGTAGATACTACCCCAAATAGTGGGGCTCCTGACAGCTCTGAAGACACCCAGGTCCTATGGTCAGGGCAGATAGCGCTGGAGTTTGGTGCCTTGCCAGTGGGCCCTACTTTGGAGTTTGTGCTCCTGAGAGAGATAAAGTTGGACTCAGTTGTGACTTCTATACATATGGCTCATCTGTCCCTTCTATTTAAATCTATACTTGGTGCTGGAGTTGATAGTTATACGCCCAAGAGACTTGAATCTTTGGGCTGTCCATGTGCCAGCTGGGCCCTGAGCCTCAGCAGAGTTGCAAAACCTACTCTCCAGTTCATTGGACTCACCCAGGACAACTAATAAGGAGGTGAGGATGGACAACCATCATACCAAGGAACCGAGAGAGTCTACAACTGCAAGCAAGAGAGTTCCATTCATCAGCCATATAGGATCGAAGCCCCCTCTCAATTAGAGATGGAGTGGTCATCACCATCCTAGAATCCTCAGGATTGGGGAATGAACTATGGACTAGAATGGACTTACTGGTATTCTACTTCAGACATATTGTGATCCTAGCAATGGAAGAAGTTATATAATTTATGTGGAGACAGTGGCCACTGGAGGTGCTGAAGGGAGGGAGAGGGAAAAAGAGGTGTAACATGGGGGCACTTTCAGGACTTGGGATTGTCCTGAATAACATTGCGGTGACAGATACAGGCCATTATATATCCTGCCATAACCTACAGAATTGAGTGGGAGAGAGTGTAAACTACAATGTAAACTGTAATCCATGCTTAGTGGCAATGTTCCAAAATGTGTTCGTCAATTGCGATGAATGTAACCACACTAATGAAAGATGTTGCTAATGTGGGGAAAAGTGGGAGGTGTGGGGAGTGGGGCATATGGGAATCCCTTATATTTTTTAATGTAACATTTTATGTAATCTAAGTATCTTTTAGAAAAAATAAAAAAATATATTTAAAAAATGAAATTTTGGACTCTTCTATTAAAATTAAAGGCAAAATTGTCATAAGCTAGAATCAAATTTTAAGTAAAAATATTTAAATACAGCTAAAGATTTAAATTCTCTCAAAAATTATTTATTTACTTTTATCCATTTTT